>JAQZBX010002762.1:57213-69627 GCA_029593785.1 Cabassous unicinctus | reverse complement strand
AAAAAAATGGAAATCTCAGCTATCTCTCTTTTGTAGAAAGGGATACAGCCTTTCTTTTCATAGCTTTTCAAACCAATGTCAAATGCCATTAGCAGTTCTTATTTGACTTTAGCAAAAGCCTTGAAGAGACAAAGAGAGAAGGAGCATATGAATAAGAACTGCACTGTAGTGTTTGTTTGATTCAACCTGAGGCAAAATGGCACCTGAGCTACATTTCCATTTGGTTACTCAAGGCCCTGCCCATCCCAATTTTAGACATCTCTTTTGCTCTTGTGCTTTCTCTTCCTACCCTCCAATAAACATTTCCTAGATTAAAGGACAGCTAAGAAGTTGAGAAAGATCTGAAGTGGTGGAGGTAGTGTTTCTCATAGGTCAAGAGAGGCCCCGGGCCACTTCTATTTTCTGAAACTTCTGGCATATTAATAAAATAAAATAGAATACAAAAATATATAATAAAATAAAGCAATAAAATAAAATAAAATGAAATGAAATGAAAAAAAATATTTGCCAAGACAGGGTTACCAAACATGTTTGGTTTTTAATTTAACAACTTAGAAAATCACCACTTTTTGTACAAGTAATGCAATATTGTTCACAAAAATATTAGATTTTTAAGAGTATTAATTTATAGTATATTTCAGCATGGTCTGGCAATGGAACAATCAGACCCATTGTGTTTAAAGTTGCACAATGAACAATTTCTTCTTTCAAACCTGACAGTGGGTCTATGGAATGTATCTCTCTCATTTGGAGGTAATATCAAAATGTCTAAATTTAAGGGTCCTTAAATAATGTGAGAACGTCTTGCCATCAGAACCTTCATGGGATCTGAAGGAAAGAAGAAAGATGGAGAAAAGAACCAAGACATGACAAAGGAAGAGAAAGAGAACCAGTGGTTCTACTCTAGAGGTGGACAGTGGTCAAAGCATAAGATCATAAGATCATGCTGAAAAAAGATTAGATGCTACTCATCATCAAATTGGATATGGATGGTTTGTGTATAAGTGATGCTGTAAGGAAGAAGAACCATAAAATGGTAGAAACAAAATCAATTTAAAAATATATCTCACTCTTTTATTTGCTAAAACTTTTTTCATTTTCTTAGTTACTGTTAATGAATAGTGACTTTAGCACTGAGATTTGTGAACTTTCACCCTTTCATTGTATTCTTCTAGTTTTGGGAAGACCAACTCCCTTCCCTGGACTCCCAAAGTATAAAATCTTTCCTTCTGCTAGAACCTATTGCTCACTGGAAGTTTCTCTTCACAGCACTATCTTTTTTGAAGCCTGGCTCCCTTAACCCTTAAATGCAATCAGCAATGATTTTAACAAGTTATATTACCATGTGTCTACCAAGAAGGTATGCCAGAAACAACAGAGCCTCTGCTCTTACCCAAGCTTTCAATGAATGATTGAGCCATTCATCATTTCACTCATTCATTCATGAAACAAGTATTTACTGAGCATCTACTCTATGTGATCAGGCAATAAGCTAATGAAGGATGAATGATAACTTGTGGATCCTGATATCAAAACATTGACCTTAGCATAAGTGTCTGTTTGAGTAAACATTAGAAATACCAGTAAGTCCCAATTTACAATATTTGGACTTGAGTTTTTTGTAATAAATTTTAAATGGACCATAGTGAGAATTTAATAAGATAAATATATTCAATGTAAAAGATGTTCTTTGTTCTGAGATTATGTCCATTGTTTCAACTTGGGTGATCATTAAAAATATCCCTTCTTTTATGAAATAATGCTAACAAGAGATGGCAGTCATTTTTGGTCTGTTTGGTTGTTTTGTTTTTAATTTGTATGTGACAAAATAAAGTAGGCACCTTCTGTAGAAAAGCATTTTTTTTAAAAAATTATTTTGTGGACCGTGAAATCTCCAAGTCTGGGAACCACTGATTAACACCTTTAGGTCAGACCCTGAGGCTCTTATAAACTCTGGGAAGTTGTCCCTATTATTCAGTGGACAAAGTAGATTTTCAATACCTCTGGGCACTGGCATATGATGTCCACTGGATGAGTATGGCTAGGCCTTTCAGCTCTCCCAGTTTTTCCAGAAGTAAACAGATATTTATATTTTTCTAATTTATTTCCTATAAGTTTATGTCTAATTCTTGCAGCCAGGGACTGTGATTATGGTAATGATCTACTTATTCCCCAATTAGAATTAGCAAATATAATGAAATATGGCCTTTGTGGTTTATTATGAGGGGAAATGTAATATATTTAAAATAGGCATATTAAAAGTAAAATATGAGATCATGTATGTTAACCCTAATACATCCATTTTACGGCCTCTGAGATACTGATAGCAGTAGCTGTACCTTTTACCTGAGACTCATAGAGATTTAAATCATTTGTCTGGTCTTTGGGATCTAGTCACTGGACAATTTAAAACCTCATTGTTGTGACTATTTTCTTCTCCATCTAATTTGTTTTAAAGCCCTGGTAATTGCTCTTCTCAAATGCTCTTCCTTACTGTCTCACTATCCCACTGTTACCACCCATACTGGTACCTTCACCCAGGCATCAGTCTCATGCTGTGCAGTACTTCTCTTATATTTGCCACCAGACTCATCCATGTGTCCTTCTCCCAAGCTTCTTCCAGGATGCTGTGAGCATGCCTCTATACTGTTCAGAGGCTCTAAAAACTCTCCATTACTGCCTGGCTGGCATTCAATCTCCACTGCCCATCATTTAAAGCCCTACCCAGTCTAACCCTTCACACATTTCTGGACTTCAGACTGAAATTTCCACACAGAAGATAAAGACAAAATTCTTATAACTGAAAGCGGATGGGAAAGGAAACTAATTATTGAAAGTCTGCTATATGCTAAACTAAGCATATATACATAATTGCATTTATTCTTTACCAGAAATCTATGAGATAACTATAATTATTCCTACCATTTTACAAATGAGGAACTTGGGACCCAGAGAGTCTAACGAACATATAAAACCTTATAAATATAACGAGTGGTAAAACTTAGATTCATTTCTGATCTTAAGACTTCTGTACTTCTCATTAATACTCCCTTCTTTTAATTTGGTAAATACAAGTTTGTTCCATCCCCAAACAATTTCTAGAGCCACTTGGTGAATGAGAAACATTTAGGGAAGGTAAATGAAAGTTGGCTTGGAGCCTCTAAAATCACACTGTATAATTGACCAATAATCTACCATTTTTGGAGACAGTAGCTCAGAAATCCCATCACATGACTGAGGAACTTTCCCGAGGACACTGAGAAGATCCACTTCACTTTGAGATCTGTGATCATCTCTCACACCCTTTGATCACTTTGATGCACATCTTCAGTTGCTGGAAGTTCACAGCTCAGAGAGGATGAAAGAAGGCCCCAAGGCAGTTTGCTTATTTAACCCTTCACCTAACAAATGAAGCCAATGGGATCCAATGAGGTGCAGTGACCTTCCTAAGGTCACACAGCTAAAAAGGGGCAGACATGAGACTAAGAGTTTTTATGAAGGTCAACAATATTTACATATGTAGAACTTCTCTTTGACTATTTGTGTATATGTGTGTGTGCGCGCGCGTGTGTGTGTGTCTGTGTGTATTTATGTTACTATGCACATAATATGTATATTTCCTGAAACAAAAAATAGAGTAAATGATACCAGGTTGTCTTATGGCACATAGAACATAAATGTATTTAAGCATTTTCTCATTCTTTTAATATTTAAAAGTTTAAAACAGTAAAAATACTCAGTGTTCCCAAGGATCAAAGGCTGTAATGCTGCAAAAAATAAAATTAAGTACATTGGGAAGAATTAGAGTGTTACTTCAACAGGCTCTTGAAGAAGCTTAGGACATGTATAAGAAAAGAACAGGAAATATCTGTGCCCATATTGCCTCATGTCCCTCCTTTGTCCTTGGTGACAGCATTAATTATGAGCCTCTTTACTGCTGAGGCTTAATGTGGCCTCTGAATTCTCCTCCACACAGCACTGCTGGCATCCACTAACAATTGAGGTGATATGGCATTCAAGATGAAATCTATTTTCTTCATTGAGCTGCCAGCAAGAGAAAATGGGACAAAGACGACACCAATGTGGGAATCCAAGGCCCATTCAAGAGAGAGTAAGTAGAACAGGGTGTCCGAATAGAGTTCCTGAAGGGCGGGGTGTGAAATTAAGTTGAGGGAGGCTTTGACAAAAAGTCTAATTGAACTTTATCTTTTGGTACTGTCCTCCTCATGTTCCAAGTCATCTCTCCTACAAATCACATTTTTGAGAAATATTTTAATTCCTCATCACTTTTTCCGTTTTTTCCCTCAATGAAGATTTGGTATCATCTTTTCCTCCCACAATTTGAATGAGGCCGTTCTAACCATTTGAACATGTGCTGAGTGATCTTGGCGCCTCTTTGAATCATTTACAAATTGATGCACTCGAACAATTTTACATCAATTTATTCCTTAGTGTCTGCACATGCCCAGATGTCTGATCACAAGTGAGGGGCTCTTTTAAAAAAAGCATCTTCAGCAGCCTCACATTTCTATGCATTACACATTCCTGGAACCCTGATAACTTCCAAATTGAAGCACTCTGGAAAATTTGAAGAGCTTGAACAATTTTAAATTGCCCTTTACATGGCTCAGAGCTTATGTACTTCACAAATTGGAGAACCCTCTCAATTTTGAAGCATTTCAATAATTTTAAATTGGAGCATGAGCATGTAGATTTAATTTTGTATTTGAATTTTAACTTATAGTCACGTCATATAGGCCAACTGAAAAATAAAGATGATCTCTATTCTGAGACATTTTTAGTAATTCACTTTCATTTTTGGGGAATATTTTTACTGTGCTTCTCTTTTTTGTTTTGTTTTGTTTTGTTTTTTAGATCAACACAGCAAACTTATCACAGGTTTAAAAGGTATGCTTGTTCCACAAACAACTTAACTTTGACTGTGTTTGCTACACTTGAATTTGAAAATGGCAATACAGCAATGTGCCTTGCTCTAAAACACTAACGCCTTGTTATTATTAAGACTGGCATTTAGCTGTTGCACTAACTATCACATCTGACCAGATTTCACAACAAAAAACCTTAGCCTTTTTCCTAGAATGAGCTTCTCTGATAACCAGAGGTGGAGAGTGGGAAAATTCCAGATTGCAAAACTCTAAAGAGCTTTTATTTTCAAAGGTACAAAATATTGAATTCAGGGTAAGAAGGAGCCCCTGACATTACTCATCAAGTCTGCATTTACGCTACATGCCTAAATGAGTGAATATAAGCTCTATACACCGTAGTTTGGAACACGTTGAATTAGCTAACCTCCACCCCTACCCCCTCAAAAGTAAAGATGTTTAAAGTACAAGCTAAAGAGTTGCCATCTTTACATCTCATAGAATAACTCCATGGGAATTCTCTACATGAAAGATTACAGGATATGACCTATACGATGCATTGCCCTGCACAGTCATAAATTAAATTTACTGTAACAACCATACAACCAGAGGGAAAAAAATTACAGGGCTGGACAATAAAAGCAAGACTCAAATTAAAGGTATTGATCATTGGCTTCAAAAGTGAGAGCACAAGACCAAAAAAGCGATTACTAAAATTGTGATTATTAGAGGAACTCATGTAACTTCCTATACTCCCCAAAAGGAAAGTGACAATTTTAAATGTTCCACCAGCTGTCATTTTTCAATATATCTGTCAAATGTTTTGTCTGCCTTAAATATTGAAGCATAATCAGGAAAACTTTTTACTTCAACAAAAGGATTTATTTAGAAATAAGTAAGTATTTACATTTTATGTGTAGAGGAGAGAAAACCCTCAGGATTCATCTAATTCTGGATTTAGGGGCTGCTTTTGTCTTGCATGAAATTCTTAGACAATATAGTGGGAGTTCTTCCTAAGTAAACATGACTAAATAAAGCCCAGCTCCCAGTCCCCAAACTGGGAAGATAGGAAAATGTCCTTTCCCACCCTGGACTCTCAGATGAATAGCCGTGGGTGCTTCTTAACAGCTGGGACAAGGGAAAAAAGGATACATGGAAAGTATACCTCTGTTTTTAAATAAAAGTAAAGACTTGATTTTAAGTAGAGGTTAGGGTCAGGCCAGGTCAGACATTTGATTCCCTGGGTCAGGCTTCTTCATTCTGTGACTTACCAGGAGAGGCATCATGTTCTAACTCTTTTCTGACAAAAGGAGCAAAAACAAAGCATTTTAATACAATCTGAACTAATTAGGCTTCCAAGTTAGAATGAAGGGACACTTGAAAAAAAAAAAAGACATGGAGCCTTTATGACAATTAATAAATGTATTGTGATCAAATAATAGCAGATAAGAAAAGTGGCATGAAGCAAAAGATCCTATTTTCTCAATTTCAGGAAAATATGTTTTCCAAGCTAATAGGATTACCCAACACAAAGAGGATCTGAAATTATGCTGTTTTATATGCCAACAAATCCAGCTGTGGAAAAAAGAAAACAGAATGAATAGCCTCAAGAAAAACATCATGGAAAAGGCTCATGGAAGGTAGTATTTGACCTATTATTTACAAGCAAAAAATTCTTTTGTTAACTGTGTGTTTTGAATAGACGTTATGGCAAAACGTGACAGAGCAGTCTCTGACCAGAAATCCCCCTGTATTTCCAGGTATTAGTTTTGTGTACATTTTGAAACCTCAGTCTCAGGCCACATTATTTGCAGGAAAGAAGTTCTCTGAACATTATGAAAAAGAATTGCACATAATTGATTATATGATGAACATTCCAGGATAAGATGCATGAGTGCTCATTTTGAAAGTTGAGAATTTCATGTTGTGGAATTTCTTTTGTGTCTTTGAGGCACGTTTTATACAGGTGAGTTCAAGTAATATTTTGTCTTTTTACAGTAAAATTCCTATTATAGCAACTTTGTAAATTTTAGTAAATGAAGTTAGTCATATTATCACTGAGTAAAATAATATTGGGGAAGTGCATGTTTTAGAAAACACTCAAAGTAAAATTGAAGGAAAAATTTATCGGCTACAACCCTGCCCATCTTAACACATAATGCCACTGCAAATATTTCTGATAAGTATTAAAAAAAGAATTAAAAAGTTTATTTTTCTGGTTTCATGATTTCTTTTCATATTCAAACTCTAGGCACATTGTCTTAGATTCCCAGGGCTGCCATAACAAAGTATTATAAACTGGATGGCTTAAAAGAACAGAAATTTATGTCTCACGATTCTGGAGGCTAGATGTCTAAAATAAAGGTATTGGCAGGGCCATGCCCCCTCTGAGGTCTCTGGGGGGAAATCTGTTCCATGCCTCTTTCTTGGCTTCCGGTGGCCCTTGGCGTCCCGTGGCTTCTAGATGCATCTGCCTCCGTCTTCACATGTGCCTGTGCCTGTCTGTATCTTCTCTGACCTCCTTATAAGGATGCCGGTCATGCTGGATTAAGGGCCTGCCCTATTTCATTTGACCTCATTTGAACTTGTCTAGTTCTATTAGTAATGACCTTATTTCCAAATAAGGTCAAATTCACAGGTACTGGAGATTAGGACCCCGACATATCTTTGTTGGGAACACAATTCAACCCATAACACATAGACTCTTGTTTCTCCATTTGTTAGAGCTGAACTACAATTATAGGTACACCCAAAGAAAAAGTAAAACCTCACTCATTATGTTACAGTTTCCAACAAAAGTGTTTGTGTGGAGGGCCAAACTGTCATATTTCCTAATCACATGGTTCAATTAACAATATATAAAGAGCTCACAATTCAACATGTTCTATTTTTTCCATACATTGCAAAGTTGCTTGTAAATACAGTTGACATATCATAGAAAGCAGTCAATATAGTAATGATCCACTTTCTGCAAAATGTTCTTATATTTATATGCTGGGTATAGATAACCATAAGTGAGTATAGAAAGGAAAAGATTCTAGGAACATTTGGAAGACAAATAGGCCTTTGTGATGAAGTGAACACTGGTTATGAAATAAATGGAGAAATCAAAGTTAAATAAAAAAGATCATGGATAGAAGGTTGACATTAAAACAAAAGAAAGAACTGGAACTGTAGCCTAAGCAAGCCAAGAATGTGTGTATGTGTAGTGTGTGTGTGTGCTTATAGTTTATTTATATTTAAAAAGGAGAGATTGAGGCACATTTGAAAATAAGGAAACAAATCAATAGATACAAAGAGGGGTTAAGCATACCTAGTAGAGCCAACCAGAATTCCAGAGAACTTCTTAGTATAAATAATGCCAACCAAGCCAAAAGACAAGAAAAAGAGTTTCTGGAATAGGTGATCTATTAATTCCTAGTTCAAAATTTCTTTTCTAGCTGTAAGACAAAAAGCTTTCCAAGAGCAGGCAGGAAAATATTTAGTATTATTTTGGAGAGCCTCCCTAAGAAAAACTCCTTGGGAATTGTCCATGAGGCCTAAGAGAATGATTTTTTTGGCATATTCTATAGAATATTTGGGTGACAAAATTTATTGGCTTATGTAGTCCCACTTTGGGAAGTTAATACCCCTCAGTCTCTGGACTAGGTAAGTATAATGAAGAAGAAAGTTCATGAACATTTTGCAGACATTGTATTCAGTTCAGGTTGGGAACACCTACCTCTGTTGCAAAGATTAATATAAATAACATGAAAAAATTCATATGAGTCTCTTATGTGCTGTGTCAGGAGGGAAAAAAAACCTTCCCACTTAGATACCACTGTTTCAGTGGTTTAACATAAGTTCACAATTTGAAATTTCACCTCAATTAGTTTTGGCAATGAGATTAACATTTGCATCAGCTCACATACATTAGTTATCCTAGCTAGAAAGTTGATTAAACTCTCATTCTATGAAAGCATGCTCAATGGCAATAACACTTAAAATTATTAGGCTATTAATTCAGGAATTTGGGATGCTTTGCAAATATTAAGACCATTAACTCCATTTTCAGATGAGGAAAATAGCAAAACAAAATTACTGTCTTGTTTCTTATTTTAGCTACTGAGGAATAAAAGAAAGAATGGGCCATAGGTGGGGACTACATAGTAAATTTTCAGGCACTGAACATCTTGCCACACCTCCTCCTTGAACCCTCAAATATCTCACTCAAAAGATCCTCACTGTATGTGAAATTCAAACATTAATCAGTCTATTTTGAGCTCCAAATCAGAAGATTTTAAAGATATTTAAATGCTTCTCTAGAAAGAGAAATGTACTACAACATCAATAACCATTAAATCTTCAGGGGAAATTAATTTACTTGGTTAGCTAGCCAATCATCTTGCAAGTCCCAAAGGGATAGATCCATTTTAGTATATGTGACGAGGTATAAGCATGATCTAGATATAGCAGGATTGTTTGACAGATCAAAACTACATGGTCCTCTATATAGTCTTTCATCTGGAGGCAGGGGAAAGCTATTCCCCTCCCTCCAAAAGGGAGAATGGATATTGACAAAGATAAGCGTGGGGCAAAGAATGTGTTTTAAATAACATCACTGTGGCTATCTATTCACTGCATATCAAATCACTCCAAATCAAAGAGGTTTAAAATAATCACACCCATTTTATTATGTCTGATCATTTCTGCGGATCAGGAATTTGGGAATAGCTTGGGTGGGCGTTTTTGGATCAGTGTTTCTCATAAAGTTGCAGTCAGTCAGTAGCTGGAAGTAGAACAGAACACTGGGAGGTTGAAGCAACTGGAGACTGGGTGAGCATTTGTCTCTTTTTATGTAGTCTCTGGGACTCTCTAAGTGATCTCTTCATGTAGAGTTGTTTGTATTTCCTCTTAGCATTGCAGCATCATGGTAATCAGAATGGTTGTATGTTCCCGAAGGTCAAAAGAGTAAGTATTCTAAACAAAGCAGAACCTGCATCAACTTTTATGATTTAGTCCCAGAAATACATTGCTTTACTTCTGTGACTATTGGTTGAAATAGTCACAAAAGTTTAGGGGAGGGGAAACAGACCCCATTTCTCAATAAGAGGAAAGTCAAAGTCACACTGAAGGAAAAGCATATGAGATGGAGACTTTGCTGCAGGCATGTCTGGAAAATATGATTTCCAATGGCCTAGGACAAGGGTACTTAACAAGGGGTCTGTGAGCTTGAATTGAAATTCAAAAAAACATTATTCTTGTGGGGACATGTTGGTGCGGATGTGATATATTTATTAAATAATATACAGTATAGTGTGGACTTAGTAAGGGGTCCATAGTTTTCATCTGACTGGCAAAGGGGTCTGTGGAACAAAAAAAGTTAAGACCCCCCTGGCTTAGGATGAGATTTTAGACAAGTTTAACATGTTTTTCACAACCAAACATATAGTCAGTATAATTACATCTATATGTGATCACAGATGCTAGCAAACTACAGCTCACTAAATATCTCTGAAAGAATTCTTACTAAAGTCATGCAAGTATTGAAAGTACAATACCCATAATCAACTGTAATGAAAGTTCACATTTCTTGAGAACTCACAATATGACAAGAACTGTGCTAAGAGTTTTATATAAATTAACTAATTTAAATTCTCACATCTACCTATAACATATATAGCTCTGAATTTGAGTTTTAAGAGGGTCTTATTT
The DNA here is from genome assembly GCA_029593785.1 of Cabassous unicinctus. Taxonomy (NCBI): domain Eukaryota; kingdom Metazoa; phylum Chordata; class Mammalia; order Cingulata; family Chlamyphoridae; genus Cabassous; species Cabassous unicinctus. Next base: position 59,050 of record JAQZBX010002762.1, on the reverse strand, counting down.
GGGAGTACGAACAATCTATAGGTGAAATAATTCTTACTAAAATTGCCACTTAGAACCAAGGCAGCTCAATTATGAATGCATAAAAATAAATAAATAAATAAATAAATACAAACAAAAGAAGAACTCTTCATGGGGAAAATAACAATCTGAAGCTTCCATGGTTCTGTATAAACAATGCCATGCTTAGAATAAAAACTTAAAAGACATGAGAAGACAGATAAATAAAAAATACTAAAATGAAGCATAAAGAACAAGAGGAGAGAGAGAATGGGGAAAAGTAATATTTGGTGAGATAGTTGCTAAGAATTTTCCAAAACTAATGAAAAAATATTAACTCATATTTTCGAGAAGTTCAGAGAACCACAATAATAATAATTAAAATAAAAGAACACCTAAGCATTTCAAACTTCAAATTCTGATAAAGACAAAAAAAAATCTGCTACCATACACCATACATACAAATTAATTTGATATGTGTCTTAGGTCTCTGGAAGCAGAAACTAATATAGTGATGCAGTGATATGGTGATTGATGGAGTGTTATTCAGGGAAAACATGTACGAGAGAGACTGAAGTAAGATAAGGAAGGGCAAAAAGCTGAACAAGGATGTAGTCTCAGGTAAAGTCTAGCCTTTGTCAAGTTGACAGGTGTCAAGGTGATCAATTAGGAGAACCAGTCAAACTGAAAGTAACAATCAAGCTTTTATTCAATTATTACAAAAAGGCAGACAAGAGACCAAAGAATAAGGCACCAGTTCCCCAGTGATCTATATTCCCCAACAGGTTGTCACCGGGTGAGATCAGATGATGTCCAGTGTGGGAGAGAAGGGAATCATGTCCCTGCAGAGGAGCCCCAGGCCAAAGGCTTCTTCCTCATACAGAGTTGTTGGGGAAGGAAGAAGAGCGAGGGTAGAAGTACTGAGCCAGAGTGGGTAAAAATTCTTCTGCCAAGGCCTCTGTTATGGATTGAATCATGCTGCCTATCAAGATATTCTCAAATCCTAACCCCAGGTCCCGTGGATGTGAACCCAATTGTAAATAGGATCTTTGAAGATGTTTAGTTAAGATGAGGTCAAACTGAATCAGGGTGGGATTTAATCCGATATGACTGGATTCCTTATAAGCAGAGGAACTTTGGATGTGATGCAAGAAGAGACAGAAGAAGACAGATGGCCATGTGATGGAGGCAGAGATTGAGCTATGGGTTGCTGGCAAGCCATAACAAGAATGCCACAGACTTCAGAGAAAGCATTATCCTGCCAACAGCTTGATTTTGGACTTCTAGCCTCTAAAATTGTGAGACAATAAATATCTGTTGTTTTAAGCCAGCCAGTCTGTGGTATTTGTTATTGCAGTCCTGGCAAACTAAGACCCCCTAAGGAGGCTTCTAAATGGAGATGCCTGGGCTAGGAATGCAGATATGCATTTGAGCATAACTAGTTCAGAGGTACCTGAGTCCTCAACCACAACAGCCTCCAGAAAACTTCAATGCGCTGTCTGTGCATGAAGCCTGGTGTGGAAATGACAGCATTCCCCCATGAGACCTGCCAGGGAAAGACTTCATAATAGTCTATGCCCTGGCCAGAAAGTTCACACATAAGATTTTGGCTCCTTGGCATTGACTTTATCCATAGTTTATACATCTAAAACATAATTTGAACCACCACTTTATCTCCCCTTGATTCAAGGAGCCTGCCATTTTATACAGCTCTGTCAGTCAGTTATTGGCTATTGCTATGGTTTTAGGGAGAATTATAACTTCCCAAGTGGGTCTGTAAGCCTTTAGAAACTGAATCACAGCATCTTGGGATAGATGAATGCACCAGCTCAAAAAAAAA
>JAQZBX010002762.1:0-57113 GCA_029593785.1 Cabassous unicinctus | reverse complement strand
GGTAAATTAAAAAAAAAATGCCATTAACAGTGTGAAAAGGAGAGTCACAGCAATTTGTATACCTGACAAAGAATTTGTATTCAGAATATATAAAGAACTTCTGAAAATTAAAAAGAAAGAGACAACAATGTAATTTTAAAATGGTCAAACCATTTAAAATGACACTTCTGAGCAGGCAAGTCCGAAAGTAAACAATACTTAAAATTAAAAAAATTCAGATAACAAGTACTATACAAAAGGGTGATGCAATAGAGTGCTTGGGCGGTTCCTCTATAATAGGTGGCCAGGAAAGACATCTCTGGGAAAGTTCATTAACCTGGATGACAAGAAAAAGCTAGTATTAGGAGAAAGAACATTTTAAGCCAAGGGAGTGACTAAATGCAAAGGCCCAAAGGTGGGTATGAGCTAGGAGTTTCAAAGGTGATGGTTACACTGATGTGTTCCGGGATCAGGAAGAAGGCTGGGATGGCCACGGGCGTGATGGGAGAGTTGCGAGAGAGCAGGTAAGAGAGATGGGTTCATCTAGGGTAGGGTAGAGAGTCTGAGTTTTATTCTGAAAGGAATGGAAGATAGTGAAGGGTTTTATGAAATGATCAGACATATGTTTTGAAAAGATTATTCAACACATTGGAGAGTAGATTATAAAAACATGAGATTGGAAGCTAGGAGACCAGAGAGGAGGTAATTTGAAAACTCCAGGCAAATAATGAACTGTAAGAAAGAGAAATGATTTAGAATATGTAGTGATGGTACAGTCAAGAGGACTTACTAGTGGATTGAATATAGGAAAATAATCCAGGGAAAGAGAGGAATCAATGTTTGCTCTTAGGTTTTCAGTTTTAAAACTTGGGTAGATGGTGGTGTCATTTACCAGGATAGGGAAAGTGGGGCAGGGGCACAATTATGGTGTGAGGTTGAAGGAAATAAAGCAATCTCTTTGGGATATGTTAGAATGCTAGATTACTAGTACATGTCAAAGTGGAGATGTCCAGTTGGAAGCTCCATATGTGTTTTCAATTTCTCAGAGAAGGGAATTTCAGGAATAAAGTCTGGGAATGCAAGAGAGGGTTGGATACAGGGTACAAGTGAAGGTGCTGGCTTGTGACAGAAGCAGAGCCACAATGCACAATAACAGGAGAGAAGGCAGAAAGTATGAGCATATATGCACAATAGTTGATAGATGACTGGGGGAGGGGGAGGAGGCTATATGAGAGTTCCTCTGTAATTTCTACTATTTCTCAATGAAGTGTAAAGCAAGATCCCAACTGTGAATGTGAGTCAAGGCTAGGGATGTGATATAGGAGTTTAAAGAGAAAGTGTAATGGGATTGCAAAAGTATGTTGAAGGTTCATTTGCAATTGTTGTTATGAATTTTTAAGTGGGACTAATAGGTGTGTTTGTGTGTTTTTCTTTTCAGTATTGAGTTGCTCAGGTGCAGAAACAAAATAGGCAGTTAAGTAGGTTTAATTAGGTTTGAGGTTCTGTCATTTGACTATGACAAAGGGAAAGAAGAGCAAGAGAGATGAGTAAAGGGATATCTAAAGTTTTGCTGTGTTTTTTTTTGTTTGTTTGTTTTGTTTTTTAATACAGCATCCTTTCTTTCTTCTTTTTTTTTTAGGTTCCAGTTTTTATTTTTTATTTTATTTTAGGAGGTACCAGGGATTGAACCCAGGACCTCATACATGCAAAGCAGGCACTCAACCACTGAGCCACATCTGCTTTGCAGGATGTTTAAAGTTTTAACTACAGAATCTAAGCTAGATAAAAAAGGCAATGAGGACAGAGGGTGGAGATGCAGAATGTAACAGTCATAGAATCAATGACTTGCAAATCTCAGTGCTGAAGTGGAAGTACTGGGTTAATTGACACAGAGTCAGATATGACAGAGAATAGGACACCTGAAATAGAGAAACTGGAGGAGATGTAACTAGGCTGTGACAATGGGTGCATGTTGCTGTGATATGGAAGAAAAATGTCATTGGATATCGGTAGATCAAGGAACTGCATTCAAGAGGGAGAGTGAAAGTGCTGGGAGGGCAGAAGGAAGTTTGGGTCAGTTTAGGAGATACTCACAGTGATATGGGGATAAGAATGAATGCATGACTCTTCACCATCTTCCCATCCCCCAGCATTCACAGCCATGAAGCTCGAGCTCTGCTGTTGCAGTAGGTACAAGATCTTCCTGGACATGGGTGGTGCTACAGCAGGAACAACAGGAAGGTTTTCCAATTTCTTAATGCAACATGCGAGTCGTCATTCCTTTCCAAGAGAAACTCTTGGCAGATAGACTGGACTGTCCTCTACAGAAGAAAGCATAAAAAAGGACAGTTGGAAGAAATTCAAAAGAACTCTCCCTGCAGTCAAATTCCAGAGGACTATCACTGCTGCATCTCCTGCTGATACTATGGCAAAGAGAAATCAGAAATCTGAAATTAGAAAGGCTCAACAATAGCAAATTATCAGGGCTGCCAAAGAAGCAAAAATGCTAAACAAGCATCTTAAAAAGACGGCAATGGCTGCTGCTAAGGCTTCCACAAAGGCAGCGTCTAAACAAACGATTGTGAAGCCTGTGAGGATTTCAGCTCCAGAGCTGGGGGAAAACTCAAAGTTGACAGATGAGATTTTTTAAATTTTAAAATAAAAATCTCACTGTAACTCAGCATTATGCTGGGTTTTTTATACTCTGAAAACAAGGTGTGTTGGGCTTGAATGGTAATAACTGAACTATATAGTTAAGAATATTTTTTAAGAGCTAAGCATTTTTCGTTAGTTTGTTTCAAAACTTTTAAATGAATTATATTCTTCTTAAGAAGAATAACACTTTTCCATGAAGTGGGAATACTTGATAAATCCAAATTAATAGATCAGAAACAGAATTGTTACTGTTACTTTGATAATAAATGTTTATTCTGAATTTTAAGAAAAGAATGAATTCATGAAAGTATATAGTCCGACTTGAATTTCTAGTGAAAACAGATAAACTTGTGAAGCATTATGGTATTGTTTTTTTTTTTTTTAATAAGCTTTAGGGTAAGGGATGAAATAAGTATTTCAAGCTAAAAGGTATGGGTCCACTCAGTAATTTACCTCAGGCAACTCTCAATAGTTCAATCACTGACAAACTGTAACTCTGAGACAAAAGTCAAGAAACTGTGGATGCCTCTTTTCTTTTACAGTATGCTAGTGTGGTAGTCAGGAGCACTAAGCACATAAAGACAAATTCTTCTGTCTCTAAATTTAATCTTCTCCTGAGAAAAGGGCAAAATCAGGGATCTGAGCCTGCAATGCTCAAAGCCAGACCCCGGAGGAGGGCAAACCCAACAATATAACCAGTACCAGTTTTTAAGGTTGTTTGGGAGAAGAACTACTGATCCAGGCAGGCAAAGCACCGTGTTTAAATCCATTACTATCCTTTTCATTGAAGGAATAAAAAGATTGAGTTAGTTTAAGCAAAAAAGGGAAATTTATTTTATGGACACAGGGAAATTCCATGCAACCCAACAGCAAAGCTTGGGACTCAGAGGTTCATAAACTTGAAATCTGAAATGACTGCACTGTGGAGAAGTCTTTTGGCTCCATTTTCATGATATCCTCTGTGCAAGAGAGCAATTAGACCAATACTGGAATCTTTCATTTCCAGTGCCAAATTGACTTGACATTTGCTTAGCCATCAGAGCCCTTTCACTGTGAATTTGTAGCAATCAATTATGGCCTGAAAGTGTGATTCATGTGTTTCAAATATAGCTGTCAGGAGTATATGACCACATGGATGAAGATGTGCTTATTTTCAGAAAGTAGAGATTGCTTTGGTAGAGAATACAACGTATATCCAGTAAACCTTATTTATACCACTGCATTTGAGGGACTACTTATGTTGCGTGAATTTTTATTACCCATAAGTGTGAAAACAGGAAATGATGTAATGGTCAACTGGAAAATAGTAGAATGGATTATGTTATCAAAATACCATCTCTACCTACATTGAAAAATATGTGTGAAAATGTAATGTATCGAAGGTTTTAAATTTTTGTTGTTTTTAGATCCATTTGTACATCATACCTTCATTCAATGAATATTTATTTAGCATCTACTAAGTGCCAACTGCGAAACTAGGTATTAGGGGCATAGAACCATTCTTCAAGAAATTTTTGGCACATTAGGTAATTGCAATGTAATGTTTCATTTCTTAAAATAAAAGCAAAAGAAAGCACTGATTTTGGAAAGGCTAAAATCCTCCACAAGTTTTAAATATATTTCCAGTTAGTCCTCAAACGTGATTATGAAGAGCAATAGCCAGTTCTCTGAAGTTTCATTATTAACCCAAGAAAAATACTATGTCCCTAATAGCTACCATCTCTTTCCTAATTTTGTTGGAAATAGGAAATATTTATTAAAATTAAATCACCATGGGATCCTTGGAATAGCAGATAAATCTTTACATATCATGCATACTAATGCAATGGATTCTGAAAAGATTATATCCAAACAAATAAATTAATGACAAAAACACACTATTGTGGTAAATCCTAGAATTCCCTCCAATACATAACACACTTTAATGTCAGGATATATTTCTTAGAAACTAGTCAATTCTCTGCTATCACATGACAGCTACCTTCTCTTGTTTTGTCCTCACTAGAGATGTAAACAATCTTGCTGCTATCTACCAGTCCTTACACCTAAGTTTCTCCAGCCATTTAGTTGTCTGAAGCTTATACTCTAGAAGATTCCTCAGAAAGAGCTTCTAGGATCAATATTCCCTGAATTCTTGCATGTTCATAAGAGTTAGTAAGGAGCCTATATATTTAATTTCAGTTTAGATGGAAATGAAATCTTTGGCTCACATTTTCCTTAAGTTTCTTAAATAAATATCTCCATTTTATCAGGACACAAAGCATTGTTGCCAAACAGTCTGATACCAATCTAGCTTACTTTCACTTATAAGTTACTTGGTTGTTTTGCCTAAATGCTAAAAGGCTTATTTTCTTCTTTGTAAAGTTTGACAGTTTTTCCAAACTATGTCTCTGCGTTGATCTATTCTGGGATGATTTTCCCAGGTATATGGTGGGAAATTTCTCCATGTAGCTTTAAGTCTTCTTTATTTTCAGAAAAGTCTTCAGTTATAATTTTGAGTATTAATACTGTGCTATTATGTTGCCCCTGGGCTTTGTGACTCCTATCATATTGTTGGTGGATCTTATTGCCTGTCTTCCATATCTGATACTTTCTCTCAAATCCTCTTCATCTCTTCCTTCCCTTTTATAGTAATTAAAACAAATTTTTGCTCATCCCCATCTTCTATTTCTCTTCAAGCATATCCTATGGGGCTTCCCTTCTCTGATGCTACCATTGATTTACTATTCACATCTAAAATTATTTCTTTCTTTTATCTTCTTTTCAGAGTCCTATCAGCTTTCTTTTTAAATCTTCCTTTTCTCCAATCACCTAATTTCTGAGTTTTCTAATTCTGATTGATGATGTTATTTTATACTTTAACCATTTTCTTAAAATTTTTAGCTCATTTTGAAATATTAGATTACAATTTTCAAATGTTATGTGGGCATTCTAAAAGACATAATAATGTAGCTCAATCAACCACAGACATTTTCTATTGGTTATGATTAAGGGAGGTAAGTTTTCATTTGTTATTAGAGAGGATGGTGGGCAAGGTTAGTTCAATTAACTTCACGGTTCTATTCTCCTTCTGTTATTGCTGCCGGGAAGTGTTAAAAATATAATTACATACTTTCTGAGATCTGCTGGCTCTTTTCTCCCCTACTTATGTCTGGACCTCCTCTTTGCCTCTCTTGTACTTATCCAGCTAAAAGTGGTTTCTACTCCCAGTAATTTCTCCTCAGTGTAGCACTGTGACCTGAAAAGGACCCTGGTAGGTCAATATCAAGAGTTCATACAACACAGATGCATGGGTACCTTCCAAACTTACCTATTGATTTGAGCCTCCAAAGTCTACTCCCCGTTGTGACTGTTGTTCACTTAGAATTCCAGTGAGTACTAATTGGCTCATTTGCCATTCTCTGGCAACCAGGGCCATCTGAAGTCCTTTTACTTTATCCTTGCTTCATCTCAAAAACAGTCACTGCTATCACATGGGGCTTATTGCTGTCATTGCTTTATCCCCAGCATCTGCAGCATCTGTTAAGGTCTGTGCAGGTATCTAGTCCCCAAAATTTTGTTGTAGATTTTGCAAGTATTGTTCATTTTGCTATCTTTCCCTAGTAGATCTATTTGTTTTAAGGGGATGGGCAATATAGCAGAATGTGAAAAAATGCAAAAACAGTTGTTGCCATGTTAGAGCCCTCAAGCTGTTTATTTAAAGAAACATTTTAACCTCATGTCATTTATATATGTCAATGACAGAAAGTAAAAAATGGCATTTAGAAATCTTGTAAATAGTTGTAAAAGTATAGTGTCACATTGTCCTTCCTTGTTTTCTTAGTTGTATTGTACTGTAAGTTGTGTTGTACTGTAAGTTTTGAGATGTACGTAACAAAATTATGTGTATGTACAGGTGTAACAAAGAAAAGAACATCTTGATCTTTTCCTCATTGTATTGTCTTTCCACTTCATAAGCTTTTTTCCATAATTAAAACATTTGGGAGAAATCGCCCAGTCTCATGCTTATGCAGGCCACCAGCACTTTGCCTACATGGATGATGGTTTTTATGGATGATAACAGTGGGGTTGTTAATCACTTGAATTAAATTTTAATCATACCAACACTGGTTTTCAAATCCCTTCTTTTTATGCAAAAGGGAGCCAGACTATGATGAAAATATGATGAACAGATTCTTTTGAGTTAAAGAATTGCAGAACTTACCTGAATTTTCAACTTTCCTGGATTACTGGATGCAATCCTGTATTTCAAATGGAAAAACTTAGTTCTTTCCCCACACAAGTGAAGCAGAAAATCAGCTGCCTGCTCTAATGCCTCAAATAGCCGATTAGTCCAAATTCTCCTTGGGATTCTGTTTCATTCACTGACACATAAGCTTATGCTGGCAATGAATGTAAGGTGATAATTTCCCAGATGTCAATTTTAAAGATTTATATTACTAGTATAATAAACACAATCTTTAATGCAGATGCATGAGAAAACTTTTGGTTCCTAAGTCAGCATTCAGAACAGATAAACAAGCAAGAAAAATGGAGTGTCACTTATAGAGCATAATTATTATGCCAGGTACTGTAATAGGGACTATATTTACCCTGTTCCATAGAGATGTAATAAACATGGTGATGTGATATAGAGGAAAGAGGATCTTGAGACCTGATGGTAGACTTTCCTCTGCTACTAAGATATTCACTGCATGACTCACTCATTTTTTTAGAAAAGGCATTTGTCTTGCTCCAACAGCCACATTCCCACATTGTTGTGATATGGCTAACCAACATTCAAACGCTCTTCCTATTTTCGTGGGAATCACCAAATGATTTTGAAGCAGAGGCTTGTTTCCCACCATAGAAGCCAAATGGAAGGAGATGATTCATTCTACCCACTCTTTGTCACATAAAGTATAGGTATGTGGCTTAGGCTCTTGCACAAATCCTTGAATCTTAATGGAGAACTGCACAAATGAAGCGATATCTAAACCTTATTCATGTGATAGTGGTGGAATTGGGTGCTCTCATGCAGCAAAAGTCTAGTGGTAACTGCCTAGTCTCAGTTATTTCCAATACAATTTTCTAAAACTTGTTCTCCTGCCATTTCACTGGTCTGTGAACTACTATGCATCATTCAATTTTTTTTTTTTTTTTACTACTTCTCCTAAACTCCATTGGTTACTGTTATTTGCTAATAAGAACTTGACATGGATAAACTATACATTTGTGACATTCAACTTAGGATTGAAATGGATAGAACTAATCATTTAAATGAAAGTTAAAATCTCTAAAGAGGTTAATATCTGAAAATTTGAGATTACTTTAAACTATTTGCATTCTTATTTAATAATATATATAATTAAGTAATTTATTTTTCAAATATTTTATGTAATCAATATAAACTTGTGAGATACTAAGAACTTCACTCAGTACCTTACAAGTACTAAGGTATTAGCTCTTATGGTATATGCAGCTTACTTATTTTAAAAGAAACTTAAAAAACAATAAAACTGTTATTGTTCAGATACAAAGTTCTCATTTCATGTTCCCCACTTAATAGATTTGTGGCCTTGGAAAAATGACTTATCATTTCTATACTGAATTTTCCTCATTCTTAAATGGTGCTAATAATAATTTAATTCTAGCCATTGCTATTAACTCTCATGAATATTAAATATATTATAAATTTTAAATTCTAGCAAAGAATTTAGAATATAAAAACTACTGAAAACAATCATGATATTAATGATTTTCCAACATACTTGTGACTTGGTTCTCTTTTTATTGGACCTATTGAATCTGGCTTTGAAATTAATAGCTGGTCTTGGCCTCTTTATATTTCAACACTCCAAAGCTCCCTGATATACATACTTTCTGCTCTCACTGACACTTTCAATTCTGGAATTTGCCACATGTAAACAGTCCTTTCAACCTCTTCTCTAAGAGTTGACTTGATGCTCATCTCAGTCTTAAGATTGTGACAACAAAAACCCTTGCTCCACTTCTGTTCATGGTACCACTACTCTCCCAGAACATTATGCATAAAAGTTATCAACTTTTCCTGCTCTTATCCTCTACCTGGCATACAATCAGATAACAAGTTCTGTCAATTCATCTGTCACAATCTATCTGAAATTCATTTCCTTTCACATATCCCTTTCATTTACCATTAATATAAACAAAAATTAATAATTACCACTAATGAGGATGACAGATCACAGTCCACCCTATATAATTAAATAAACATACACAAAATACTGGCACAAAACATAGAGAAGCATACATGCTTTTAGCAACACATGCTAAAAGATATTAGAGAAAATTGGGCTCATATCTGCCTGAAAGGGGGTTCTGATGGTAGTGTGAGAGGAATTAGTATTTGAGTTAAGTACAAAATAAATGGGTATTGCAACAGCTTCTGCATTTCTAGTTCCTCTTTACTCCACATCATTCTACAATCTGCCACCTGATAAAATTTGCCATCTCTTAAAAATGCTGCTTTAATTTTGCCAAGTAAGCAAAAGGGCCAGACTCATATTGCCTGGATGCTATGCTAAGCAGTTTTATTTGTATTTGGAAACAATGGGAGTAATTGTAAGAAATAAATTGATATGAGACAGTTATATTGAATGAAAAGAATGCTTGCCCCAAAATATAAAGACTTGGGTCTTAAACGTGGATAATTGAAAGTTCCTGGAGGTTGTATATGTATGTCCAAACTTGTTTTAAAATGATGAAATGAAGAAATGGTTGCAGTGATGTCAAATAATACAGATTTCCAGTGGGAGGCCAATTCTGGACAAAACAGAGCAATTGATGAAGTTTATCTTCAGCACCTTGACCTTTATTTTTCATCACTTTGAGTGCCCTTTCTCCAACAACACCAACCAAAACCTTCATGTTCTTATGTAACGCATTTCAATTTTTTTTTTATTTTGAAATAACAAAACTAACTCAAAAGTCATACAGACAATTCTAACATATCCCCACCCACATACCCAGATCCACCAACATTTAACATTTGACTACATTTGCTGTATCATTCTATACATCGTATCTATTTATCATCTATCTGTCTATATCTATCTATCTATCTTCTAAACATTTGAGAGTAGGTTGTACACATTATTATCCTTGATCACTTCATACTTCTGTGTGCATTTCCTAAGAATAAAGATATTCACTTATTTAACCACCTTGCATATAGTTATTGAGTTCAAGAAATTTAACATTGATATTAAATCTATAAAATCTATATTCCAATATTTTCATATATGTCTTTTGGGACATTTTCTTCTCCATTATTAGGTCCAGTCCAGGGTGATGTGTTGAATTTAATTGTCATTGTCTCTTTAGTCACTCTTTTGTTTTAACTGTGGAAACATATATGCAACATGAACCTTTGTATCTCAACCACTCCTAAGCATACCATTCAGTGGGGTTAATCCTATTTACTACCATCCATTACTCAAAGTTTCCCATCACTCCAAATAGAAATCCTATGCCCATTATCCTACACTCATTCTATCTCTCTGCTACCCCCTGAAACCTGTGTATTATTTTGTCTCTATGAATTTGCATATTCAATCTGATTCCTTTAAGTAGGATCATAAAATATCTGTCCTTTGTGTTTAACATGATGTCATCAGGTTTCATTCATGTAGTAACATGTATCAAAACTTCATTCCTTTTTAAGACTGAGTAACATTCCATTGTATGTATATTCCACATTTTGTTTATCCATTCATCTGCTGATGGACATTTGGGTTGCTTCTACCTTTTGGCTATTGTGAATAACTGCTAGGAACATTGGTGTAAAAATATCAATCTGTGTCCTCGCTTTCAATACTTTTGGCTGTATACCTAGAAATAGGGTCATGGGTATTTTGAAAGTTCTATGTTTAAATTTCTGATGAACCTCCAAAGTATTTTCACAGTGGTCGCACCATTTTGTGTTTCCACCAACAATGTACTGTACTAATGATACTATTTCTCTGCATCCTTACCAGCACTTGTTATTTTATTTTTAATAATAGCCATTCTATTGGGAATGAGGTGGTATCTTATTGTGGTTTTAATCCACAATTCTCTAATGGCTAATGATGTTGGCCATCTTTTCAATGCACTTATTAGCTAATTGTGTGTTACTTATAAAAATGTTTTTTCATGCTTTTTGTCCATTTTTAATGGGGCTGTTTGTCTTTTTACTGTTGAAAGAGTTTTTCATATATTCTGGCTATTAAGCCCTTAGGTATATGGATTTGAATTATTTTCTTATCTTTTGGTTGTCTTTCTTTTTTTTTTTTTGTCTTATCTTTCTTGATAATGTCTTTTGATACACAAAAGTTTTTAATTTTAATGAAGTCACACTTATCAATTTTTTTTTCTTTTGGTTTAAAGCCTATAAATCCATTGCCTAATACAAAGTCCTGAAGATAATTCCTTATGTTTTATTCTAAGAGCTTTATAGTTTTAGCTCCTATGTTTAGGTAACTGATCCATTTTGAGTTAATTTTTCTATATGGTATGGGGTAGGGGTCCACTTTCACTCTTTCACTTGTGTATATCCAGTTTTCCCAGCACAATTTGTTGAAGCGACTGTTCTCTCCCTATTGAGTAGATGTGGCACCCATGTAAAAAATCAATTGGTCAGAGATATGCTGGTTTATTTCTGGACTCTTATTTATAATCCATTGGTCTATATGTTTGTCCTTGTGCCATTACCTGACTGTTCTGTTTACTGCAGCTTTGTAATATTTTTGGAATCAGAAAGTATGAAACTTATAACTTTGTTATTCATTTTCAAGATGATTTTGGCTATTTGGGGGTCCCTTGTGCTTCCAAAAAAATTTGGTGATTAGCTTTTCCATTTCAGTGAAGAAGTCTTTAGGAATTTTGGCAGGAATTGCATTAAATCTATAAATCACTTTGAGTATTATTGGCATCTTAGTGATTGTAAGTCTTCCAATACATAAGTATGGAATATCTTTTCATTTATTTGCGTCTTGTTTAATTTTCTTTAAATAATGATTTATAGTTTTTTGTGTACAAGTCCTTTGCATCCTCGGTTAAATTTGGTACTGGATATTTTATTGTGTTAGTTGCTATTGTAAATGGAATTGTTTCCTTGATTTCCTTTTTGCTCATTGCTGGTTCATAAAACACCAATGATTTGTGTATTGATCTTGTACCCTCTTTCCTGAATTAATTTATTAACTCAAGTAGCTTTCTTGTAGATTCTTCTGGACTTTTTAGATAAAGGATCATGTCATCTGTGAATAGGGAAAGTTTTACTTCTTCCTTTCCAATTTTGATGACTTTTATGTGTTTTTCTTGCTTATAACTACACAATGGATTTGCTAGCACTTCCAATACAAACATTAGTAACAGCGATTATAATCTACATTTAAAACCTATTTTCATATTTATTGGTCATACTGAAGAGTCAGTTACTGATACTAACTCAAATTAATGAACATCTTCCACTTAAAATTTGTAAGTGAATACATATAAAACTCTTTACTGATACTATCTTTGAATCCCCAACAAAGTCAGTTATTCATTCCATTGAATGAATAAATAGATGAATAAATAATAAGACAATAATTAATGATTGAATAAAATGCATGAATGAAGAAGAAAGAAAGAAGAGGAATAGAAAGAAAGAAAACTGAAGGGAGAAAAAAGAGAGCTAACATTGAATTTTTTCTAGTATTAACTATTGGGTGAAGAAAATCATAGTGTAGATTTTGGTGTATTCAAATAGTCTATGAGAATTATAACATATACAAGGCCACCAATTGGGTTGATATCATGTATTAAGACTGGGTAATAATATCCAGTATATATAAAGAAATGCTTTAACTCAGCAACAAAAGGACAACACAATTTAAAAAATGGACAAAAGTCTTGAAAAGATATCTCTCCAAAGAAGATATACAAATCGCTAGAAAGCACATGAAAAGATGCTCAACATCATTAGTCATCAGGGGAATACAAATAATCAAAACCACAATGAGATACCATTTCACACCCATAAAAATGGCTGCTATAAAAAAACAAACAAACAGAAAATAGCAAGTGTTGGAGAAGATGCAGAGATATAGAAGTGCTCATTCTTTGTTGGTGGCAATGTAAAATGGTGCAGCCACTGTGGAAAACAGTGTGGCAGTCCCTCAGGAAGCTAAGTATAGAGCTATCATATGAACTGGCAATTCTACTACTATGTATATAACCAAAAGTCTTGAAAGCATATGCTCGAACAGATGTTTGCACACCAGTATTCATTGTGGCATTATTTAAAATTGCCAAAAGATGGAAGCAATCCAAGTATCCATCAACTGATGAATGGATAAATAAAATGTGGTATACATATATATATATATATATATATATATATACACACACAATGGAATATTATTAGGCTGTAAAAACAATGAAGTTCTGATACATGTGACTACAGGGATGAATCTTAAAGACATTATGTTGAGTGAAATAAGCCAGACACTAAAGGACGAATATTCTCTGATCTCACTGATTTGAAACAATTAGAATAAGCAAACTCATAGAATCAGATTCTAGAATACAGGTTTTCAGGGGACAGGTTAGGGCTAAGGAATGGGAAGTTAAGGCTTAAAATGTGCAAGGTTCCTATTTGGAATGACGGAAATGTTTGTTATTGCATGGTGGTTCTGATGGCACAAAATTGTGAGTGCAATTAAGAGCACAGAAATATATTTCTGAATATGATTAAAAGGGGAAATGTTTGATTGTATATGTGGTAACAGAATAAAAAAGAAATCCAGGGCACTATACTACACAGTGAACCCTAAGTTAAACCATGGATTTTAACTAATACTACAATTACAAAAATGTGCCATCATCAATTGTAATAAATGTTGCACACCAATGCAAAGTATTGCTGGTGGAATGGTATATGGGAATCCTGTATTTTATGCATGATTGTTTTAAAAATCCACAACTTCTCTAATAAAGAAAAAATTTTTCAAAAAAAAATGGATAATATACTACATTATAATGAAGAACCCAATGAATAGTCCCATCTTTTCCAGTTCTTTACTATTTTGGGGCAAAGCACCTATCAGTGAGATATTGTGAAAAAAAGTCAGCACCTAAAATTAGGTGGCATTATTAGTATTCATACACACACACACATGCACACAATTATATATAACTGGAAGAAAATGGCCGAATTTAATTAGACATTTTTACAACTATTTTAAGTGTTTGTTATAAGAAAATAGAATTTTTCAAAAAATCCTTTACTTTGTTCCATTTTTAAGAAAAAAATTCTCAATCTAGAAGCATTTTCTGAAACTGAACTTATATGATCATTGATCATAATATTGGAATAAAATAGTATCCTTTTACCAACTTTATACAAAAAAGTAAGTATTAAAGCCAGCTCTACAGTATGGAAAATTTTCTCTGCTTTCTGACTTAAATTTATCTTATGACTTGTCTAGACGGGAAAAGCTATCTTTTTTAAAGCTTTTCTCCTCATGTCTTATTCAGTATACATTTTAGGGACATCTGGAAAGCCTATAATGAGTTACATTAATAACTGAAGATGGAGAATGATGGACATTCTTAAAGGCAGGGGGATAGAGAAACTGAGAACATGCGGATGTTTGTACACAGCCAGGAGTGAATCAGTAATGAGTGTGGGGTAGTGAAAACCAGAGATGAAGATGTAGTTAAAAGGATGCCTGTGAATGTGCTCAGCACCATAGCAACACCTGACATCCTGGAATGCCACTGCCTTGACAGAAAGAAAACCTCACTCAACTTTACTCTTTTTTTTTTTTCTTTAAACCGCCAGGAGAATTTTGGTCAATGGGAAGCTTGTTTTTACCTGAACATGTCAGGCAATCTAGAAGAAGTCAGTGTTTCATTTTCTGAAAGGGAAGACATGAAGGAGAAAGTGGTACACTAAAGGAAAATAAATTTAATTTCCCATGGGAATTGGATGGGGGTGGAGGAAGCATAACAGCAATAATTTGACTTAGAGTTTCCATCATAGCCACGATTTGATTTTTAAAAAAATAATCCTTTGTTAAGTGATACAAAAATTATACAAAGAGTAGACTTTTATAAATTTATTTTCTAAAGGATTTTCAACAAGTAAACTCTGATAAGCCAAGCTATTTTATATGCCTTTTAAATTTTGCTCTTGATGTTTCTATTTTCTATAATGTATTTGTAACCTCAAATCCAATATTATATATCCTAATTTTATCTACAGTTTAAAATCATATTCCTTTGCATTGCTCCATCTTTTTAATTCAGGTGTTTCTTGGTTCAGTCAGATTTTACCTATGCCAAGGCAAAGATCTCTCCAAATCACATAAATCTCACTTAAATCTCATATAACTACAAGACCAGAGTTGAACAAAGAGTTATTTATTTAAATTTAACTCTTTGAGAATATATCATCAGATTACCACATATTGTACCTGGTACCTACAAAATATTAATCTATGTTCAATTGTACTTTTGAGCATTTTTCAGAGGAAAAGGGTAGAAGAAAGAATTGTGCAGAGGGTATCAGTGCTTGCATATCCAAGAAATGTCAGTTTTAAGTTTGTAGTGCAGACAGGTTTATGTCCCTGCTTGAATTGATAACTAATTATATCCACCTCAAATGCAAAGGAGTGCATTTGTTATGGAAAAGCTGATTGATATTCGTTTGTTCTGGTTCATTAGGGAGGATAAAGTGATGCATTGAGACAAAATAAAATAATCCAAGAAGTAATTCAGAAAGAAACACACATTATCAGTGACTGAAGAACACACAAAATGACCTGACTCAGCAGAGAAAGAGAAAATGCTTTTAAAATGAGATGGATTTGGTGCTTCTCTTCCGAACTATGATCAGGGTTTTATGAAGGAGCTTCATCTTGTAAGTCAGTCAGTTCTTAAGCCATTACAGCTATACTACACACCATCATTCTCAAATGTGACTCTTCTAAAGAATGGCCTATCTTGAGCAAAGACACCATGTGATGCATAATTTTATCACCTGGCTACCTGTAACTGCATTTCTTTTTCATAGCTCTACCAGATACACTGGAATATTACACTCTGGTTGAACTCCAGTCATTCATAATGTTATACCAGATTCAAAAACCTTAGCAACAATTAGGAAGAATCATGTGACTTCCCCAAATTGAAGGTGGATCGTGGTAGCATGGTGGTGCATGTGTCATAACTAAATGGACATTCCTTTTGAAGAAGATGTCTGAAGTGTGGCAGCTGGCCTGCCAATACACCTGTAACAGGCTGATAACAACCCACTTCTGTTCCACACTGGGAATGAGTAGTAATCAAATCTGAAATATGTATCCAAAGATATTCACATTTTAGAAACTGCTTACATATAAAGTTTGGCAGAACTGGATATAATTTTTGAAATGTAACATAAAAATACCATAAGCCTGAACTACTGGCAGGAGGTGTATTAGCGCATCCCAGGAAGCGCATTCTTTCATGTGCTGGCTTGATCAAGAATTATTTAGAATTAATTTAGTGTATAGCTATGAAATAACCAGATAAAAATGCATATATGCACAATAGCAATAGCTATAGAAAGAAATTATTTAATAAAGGAGAGACCCAGGAAATTCTGATTAAAATAAAAAAAGATAAATTTGGGAAACAACTGTTATCTCAGGCCTGCAAACAAAATACATGCATGTCACATAATGAATTAGACTTACCAAAGAAAGGAATCTCATTAGTCACCATTGAAGAGGTACAATTTAGACTCGATTGAAAAAGAATTATGAATGGAATTCATCAATAAAGACGCAAAGTTTAAAAATAAAAGCAGCTTTAATGAAAGAGAAGAAAGTGTTATTTGTATAACCAATATCCATAAAACTGAATATGGGAATATGGTGAAGATTAAATTCATTGGCTCAAGTAATCACAAACATGTTGTATGCAATAGCCATTTACAAATATAATTTCAATTTTCCTATTACTGTATATTTCTTACTTCTGCCACACTTGAGTTCCACAATTTATATTACCAAAAAGTCCTGTTTTATGAAGAATGCCCTATATTTGCTAAAATAGTAATATTGTCAGATCTCAGTATGTAAGACTGAAGAAAATCTGGTCTCTGAAGGAAAAATCTGAGAATTCAAAGCAGGATTAATTGAAATCATTGTATGGGCTTGAGTAGTCTTAGAAAATCAGCTCCAGGCAAATGAAATCTTGTTGTTACCAAGCCTAGTGTTTTAGGGGAGTAATGCATTTGCAGTGCATAGAAGGAAGACATCTTAATATTATTTTTGACTAAACCTAAGTCTCCACAAAGAAGAACACAGTTTCGTCATCCTTGGGAGTTAGTAAGTCTTCTGATCAGAGCTTGAGAAAGTATTGAGGAATAATTACAAAATAGGCAAAGGAAGATTTAGGACAGAGGGTGTATTGCATTGCAGGTCAAAAGTGTATGCAAAGGCAGAGTTTAAAGAATATAGTTTCAAACAATAACAAATAATTCCATGTTTTTGGAACACAGAAATCTTTGTGCAAGGGGGAAGACAAGATGAAATTAAGTTAAGAAGTAGTTACCGTGTATCATGGGCATTGAATGACACTCTAATGGGTATGAATTTTATTCTATAGGCAGTGGAGAGCTATTGAAGGTGTCTGAGAAGGAGAATTGCATGTTGATTCAATATTCAATAAATATTCAGTGAGTGTCTTTTATTATCCACAATTGGGACAGAAAGATGAATAAATAATTTCATAAAGACACCCTGTAATAGGGGAGGCAGACAATAAATAAGCAGATAAATGCATTAACAAGGTAATTTTAGATTGTGGAATTTAGGAGGATGATATATTGGAGTCACAAGTTCTTGGGACTTTTTATATTGGTTGCAAAGAAAATATTCTCTAAGAATCTAACATTTTAGCTAAGACCTGAAGAAAGAGGAGGAGATGGGAATCAGGGCAAGCAGAGAAAGAACAATTGCATTGGCCCTGAAGTATTCAGTGTATTCAAGAATCAAAGTTGAGGCCACTGAGGCTAGAACTAAATGAGTGAGGAGGGGTGGAAAAAATGACTAGCTGCCCACCACGGGTTTCTACTTCCTTTTCCATAGACTGGAGCTGTAGCTAGGGAGCAGCTTTCCAGTTAGATGCTACATTCTCCCTTTGTACCTCAGTGGGGCCATGCTACTGGTTCTTACCATTGGGCTTCCATTTGTCAGATGGATGTTTATCTGCAAGGCAACTTTGGAGCCTCTTGTTGAAGATGGAAGAGTTTCTGTCAGATTGGGTACTTGAATGATTTAGTGAACAGAATCTTACCTCAGCCATCCACCCTGCTGTCCTACCTTAGATTGCAAAAACAAGAAATGAGCTTTAACTATTTTAAGCCACAGGCTTGTTATAGCAGCTAGCAGTACCTGAAGCAGTGCAGAGGGTAAGCAGTGTAAACTGAGATCAAAGAAATGCCAGATAATGTAAGGCTTTCAGGGCATAGCAGGGAATTCAGAGGTGTATTTTTGGAAGATTACTCTGTGAACAGAATCCCATATAAACCTCAGAACAGAGAAAAGAAAGGAAAAAGTTGAAAATGGTCTCAAGGAATTGATTAACAACATGACATGCACAAATATGTGGATTATAATTGTCCCAGAAGTGGAAGAGAATGGAAAAGGGACAGAAAGAATATTTGAGGAAATAAGGACCAAAAATTTCCAAACTTTATGAAAGACACAAATATCAATATCCAAGAAGGACAACATACTCTAAATGGTGCTATTATGAGGCACCTACTTTTTGGAATGTCAAAAGCCAGAGATAAAGAGAGGATTCTGAAAACATGAAGAGAAAAGCAATGCATCACATATAAGGGAAGCTCAATAAGACTAAGTGCCGACCTCTCATCAGAAACCATGGATGCAAGAAGGCAGTGGTATGATACATTTAAGGTTCTGAAAGAGAAAAACTGCCAGAAAAGAATCATTTACCAGACAAAAATGTTCCTTGAAAAATGAGGGTGAGTTTCTAGTCTTCACAGACAAACAATAATTTACAGAGATACTAAAGGGTGTGCTTCAGCCTGAATGGAAAAGACAAGGGCAAGAAGCTTGAAGAATTGTATAGAAATTAAGATGATAAGTAAGGGTACCAAAAGGGTAAAAAGACAGAAAATAGTAAGATATGACAACAGAAATCCAAGGGATAAAATGAAGTAAGTAATGCCTCTACAGTAATAACATCAAACATTAATGGATTAAACTTCCCAATTAAAAAAATAGACTGACAGAATGGAAAAAAATTAAGACCCATCTATATGCTGTCAACAAGAGACTCATCTTAGACACAAGGACACAATCAGGTTGAAAGTGAAAGGTTGGGGGAAGCGGGTGTGGCTCAATTGATAGAGCTCCTGTTTACCATGTGGGAGGCCCCAGGTTCGCTTCCCGGGGCCTCCTTGTGAGGGCAGGCTGGCCCGCGCGGCGCAGTGGGCTGATGCAGCAGGACCTCACAGCAAGGGGGAGATAAGCAGACACAGAAGAAATGCATGGCGAATGGACACAGTAAACACAAGCAGCAAGGGGCGGGGGGGATTAATAAATAAATAAATAATTCTTTAAATAAAAAAAAAAAGAAAGTGAAAGGTTGGAAAAATATGTCACACAAATAATAACCAAAGACAATCTGAAGTAGTGACAATAATATCAGAAAAAAATAGTTTTCAAATGCAATACTGATATAAGAGATGAAGAAGGTCATTATATATTAATAAAAGGAGCAATTCACCAAGAAGAAATAACAATAATAAATATTTATGCACCTAACTTAGGTGCCCCAAAATACAGGAGTCATACAATGGCAAAACTGAAGGAAGAAATAGACATCTCTACAATAATAGCTGGAGACTTTAATACACTACTGTCAGCATTGGCTAGAACATCTAGACAGAGGATGAATAGGGAAAGAGAATGCTTGGGTAATAGGATAAATGAATTAGACTGAACAGACATTTACAGAACATTACACCCCAAAACAGCAGGTTATATATTCTTCTCAAGTGTTCATCAGTCTTTCTCCAGGATAGATCATATGTTGAGTCACAAGTAATGTTTCATAATTTTTTAAAAGATTAAAACTGAACAAAGAAATTTCACTGATCCAAATGGACTGAAGCTGGAAATCAATAGCAGGCAGAAAAAGGAAAAGCTCACAAATATATGGAGATTAAACATTCTTAAATAATAAGTGGGCCAAAGAAGAAATTGCAAGAGAAATCAGTAAATATCTTGAGACAAATGCAAACAAAAGCAAAAAATATTAAAACCTATAGGACACTGTAAAGGTAGTGCTGAAAGGGAAATTTTTAAGCCTCAATGCTTACAATAAAAAAGAAGAAAGAGTTAAAATCAAAGACCTAACTGCACACCTGGAGTAACTAGAAGAAAAACAGCAAACTAATTGTAATGATAGTAGAAGGAAAGAAATAACAAAGATTAGAGCAGAAAAGAATGAAATTGAGAACAACAAAAACAAAAAATTGAACCAAAGAAACACAAGTGGATTCTGTGAGAAGATCAACAAAATTGACAAAATCTTAGTCAGACTGACAAAGAAAAAAGAAGAGAAGATGCAAATAAATAAATCAGAAATGAGAGGGGAGACATTACCACTGACCCTACAGAAACAAAAGAGCTCTTAGGAGAATACTATAAAAAACTGTATGCCAACCAACTAGAAAATGCAGACAAAATGGACGTATTGCTAGAAACACACAAAGCAAGCTACACTAACCATAGGAGAAACGGAAGACCACAACAAACCAATCACAAGTAAAGAAATTGGAAAAGTCATCAAAAACCTCCCCAAAATGAAAGTTCCAGGACCAGATGTCTTCACAGGTAAATTCTACTAATCATTCAAAGAAGATCTAATACCACTCTTGTTCAAAATCTTCCAAAATATTGAAGAGGAAGGAATGCTATCAGACTCATTCTATGAAGTCAACATCACCCTAACACCAAAGCCAGAAAAAGATATTACAAAAAAAAAGAAAATTATATCAATTACTTTAATGAATATAGATGCTACTTGAATCCAAAGCACATTAAAAGACTTATACACCATGATCAAGTGGGTTTACCTCACATATGCAAGGATAGTTCAACAAAAGAAAATCAATCAGTGTAATACACCACATTAATAAATTGAAGAAGAAAAATCACATGATCATTTACAAAGATTCAGTAAACACATATGACAAAATCCAGCATCCTTTCTTGATAAAAACACTCCACGATTGATATAGAAAAGGCATTTGACAAGATGCAGCACTTTTCTTGATAAAAATCCAACAAAAGTTAGGAATTGAAGGAAACTTTCTCAACATGATAAAGGCCATGTATGAAAAACCCACAGCTAACATTGTTCTTAAGGGTGAAAAACTGAAAGCTTTCCTGTTGAGATCAGGAACAAGGCAAAGATACCCACTGTCACCACTGTAGTTCAATATAGTGGTAGAGGTTCTAGATAGAGCAATCAGGCAAGAAATATAAATAGAAGGCATCCAGATCAGGAAGGAAGAATTAAAACTTTCACTATTTGTAGATGATATAATCCTATATCTAGAAAGTCCTGAAAATTCTACAAAAAAGCTGCTAGAGCTAATAAATGATTTCAGTAGTGTCAGGATACAAGATCAATATGCAAAAATCAGTGGTGTTTCTATACTTGTAATGTGCAATCTGAGGAGGAAGTCAGGAAGAACATTCCATTTATAATAGTGAGTAAAAGAATCAAATATTTAGGAATAAACCTAACCAAGGATGTAAAGCACTTGTATTCAGAAAACTGCAATGCATTGCTAAAGGAAATAAAAAAGACCTAATTAATTAGAAGAACATTCCATGCTCATGAATTGGAAGATTAAATACCATTAAGATGACAATTCTACCCATATTGATATACAGATTCAATGCAATCCCAATAAAAATTCCACCATCATTTTTTAAACAAATGGAAGACACAATTATAGAATTTATTTGGAAGGGTAAGGGACCTTGAATAGCTAGAAACATTTTTAAAAAGAAAGGTGAAATTGGAGGACTCTCGCCTCCAGACTTTCAATCATATTACCTAGTGTATTAGTCAGCCAAAGAGGTGCTGATCTGTTGGCTTTTATACAGGGTATTTATTTGGGGTAAAAGCTTACAGTTACAGGGTCCTAAAGAGTCCAATTCAAGGCTGCTTTCTCACCAAAGTCTGTTGCCACATGATGAAGCAAGATGGCAGGCGATCTCTGCCTAGTCTCTCAGGCCTTCTCAGCTGCTCAGCTGCTCTGTTCTCTTCAGCTACAAACTCTCAGGCAAATGGCTCATCTCTCTTCTTGGGGCTTTAACTGTTTGAGCCTTCACCTTTTTGTCACATGGAAGAACCTAAATGGCCAAGTTCTTTCCTCTTCCGTGTTTCTTCTAGAGTGAGTGTTGGTTTATATCAGCCCACGAATGGGACAGGGACTCAACCCTGAGTCATGCCTTACTGACGTGCTTTAATCAAAGCTCCATATTGACTTTATTAAGTAAATTTAAAACCTTTGAATTTAATATATTCAAAGGGTATCACACCAAGAGGAACAGGCCAGTTTACAAGCATAATTTTTCTCTTTTTGAGGATTCACAAAATAATCTCAAACTGCCACACCTAGCTGCAGTGGTCAAAACAGCATGGTAGTGGCATAAAGATAGACACCTGGACCACTGGAACTGAATTGATGGTTCAGAAACACACCCTCACATCTATGGCCAAGTGATTTTTAACAAGATTGTCAAAACCCACCCAGCTGGGGCAGAACAGTCTATTCAACAAATGGTGCTAAGAGAACTGGATATCCATATCCAAAATAAAGAAAGAGGACCCCTATCTCATACCTTATTCAAAAATTAAATGAAAATGGATCAAAGACCTAAATATAAAAGCAAGATAATAAAGCTCCTAGAAGAAAATGTAGGAAAACATCTTCAAGACCTGATGGTAAGTGATGGATTCTTAAACCTTACACCAAAAGCACAAGCAATGAAAAAAAAAAAAAACATGGATAAATGAGACCTCCTCAAACTTAAACACTTTTGTGATTCAAAGGACTTCATCAAGAAGGTGAAAATGCAGCCCACTCAATAGGAGAAAATATTTGGAAACCACATATCCAATAAGGATTTGATTTCCATTCCATATAAAGAGAATATAGAACTCAACAATAAAAGAGCAAGCAATCCAATTTAAAAATGGGCAAAAGATTTAAAAAGACATTTCTCCAAAGGAGGGAATACAAATGACCAAAAAATACATGAAAAAATGTTCAATATTACTAGCTATCAGGGAAATGCAAATCAAAACAACAATGAGGTATCATCTCACAGTGCAAAGAATGGCCATTATGAAAAATAAACAGAAAACAGTAAGTGTTGGAGAGGATGTGGAGAAATAGGAACACTCCTTCAGTGTTGGTGGGATTGTAAAATGGTGCAGCCTCTGTGGAAGACAGTTGGCAATTCCTCAGGAAGCTAAATATAGAACTGCCATCTGATCCATCAATTCCTCTACTAAGAATATATCCAGAACTGAAAACTGTGACACAAACAGACATCTGCACAATGATGTTTATAGCAGCATTATTCACAATTGCCAAAATATGGAAACAACCCAAGTGTCCATCAATCAATGAATGGATAAACAAAATGTGGTCTATACATATGATGGAATACTATGCTGCAGTAAGAAGAAATGAAATTGTGACACATGATAACATGGATGAATCTTGAAAGACACTATGTTAAGTGAAGTAGCCAGACACAAAAGGATAAATATTGCATGTTCTCATTTAATATGAACTAAATGTGAAGAATAAATGCACAGAGTTAAAACCTAGAGTATAGGTTATTAGGAGAAAAGGGGAGAACTGAGAAGGACTCTTGATGCTTAAAGTATGTAGAAGTTTTAATGAACTTTACTGTAAAAAAGTGTGGAAATGGATAGAGTTGATGGTAACACATTATAGTGAGTAGCAGCTAGTTTATAAGTGGGATTGTGGCTCAAAAGGGTAGTCTGGGGATGTAAATGTCAATTGAAGGAAAGCTAGAGAATAATCTTGGGACTGAATAACACAGTGAACCCAGAGATGGATGAGAACTGTGGTTAATGGTACAGATGCAAGAGTGTCCTTCTGTGAGTTAGAGCAGATATACGTCACTATTGCAAGGTGGTGGGAATGGGAAGAAAGAATGGGAAGAGCATGGGAGAAATACAATTGGTAAGATCTATGAACAGTGGTTAACAGCTATACTGTAATATTCTTGCATCAATGCCAAAGATAATGGGGGTTATGGAAAAAGTGTGCGAGGTGTGTGCTGTGGACCATGGTTGGTGGTGGTAGTCTGAAGATGTTATCTCATAATCTGTGATGGATGTTCTGCCATGGTGTGGTGTGTTGGTGGCAGGTGTTGTGTGCTAGTTCTGTACATGTGCGTGATTATTTGTAGGTTCACAACTTCTGTAATAAAACTATATTTACAAAATAATAATAATAGGGTGGGTTGGGGGAAAAATACACCAAATGTAAGATATGGACTATAGTTAGTAGCAATATTCTGATGATATGCTTTCAAAATTTGTAACAAATTTTTCACAGCAAGGCAAGGTATTGGTGGTGGGGTGATATATGGGACCCCTGTATAATGTTATACATGTTTGGTAAGTTCATAACTTTTACTATACACTTATTGTTTATGTATGTTTATGTATGAATTACATACTTCAATAAAATAAAATAAAAAACACTCCAAAAGATAGGAATAATTGGAAATTTTCTCAAAATGGTAAAGTGCATAGATGAAAAACCCACAGCTACCATTATATTCATTGATGAAATACTGAAAGCTTTCCTCCTGAAATTGGGAACAAGACAAGGATGCCCACTATCACCATTATTACTCAGTATTGTGCTAGAAGTTCCAGCTAGAGCATTTAGACAGGAAAAATAAATAAAAGTCACCCAAATAGGAAAGGAAGCAGTAAAACTTTTGCTATTCTCTGATCATATGATCCTATACATAGGAAATCACAGAAAAGAAAAAAAAAACACAACAAATCTACTAGAACTAGAAGACAAGTTCAGCAAAGTGGCAGGCTACAAGAGTAATATGCAACAATCAGTAGTGTTTCTATAAACTACTAATGAGGAATCTGAGGAAGATGTCAGAAAGAAAATTCCATTTAAAATAGCAACTAAAAGAGTCAAATATTTAGTAATAAAATTAACCAAAGACATAAAGGATCTGTATTCAGGAAACTACAAAACATTGCTAAAAGAAAGCAAAGAAGACCTAAATAAGTGGAAGGACATTTTTTATTCATCCTACAACCATAAAGAATGTGTTAGGCCACTGATGCTGGAAAGGAATGCTTCTCTAGAACCACTCAATGAAAATATAGACCACCCCACACTTTGATTTTGGTCTCAAGAGACCCAGAGGAGAAAATCCAGACATGCTGTACCAGACCTCTGACTAACAGAAATTTTAAGATAACCAATTTGTGGTATTTAAATCTGCTACATTCCCAGCTTATTTTTTACACTGAATTTTCATCTTGAGGCTTTATGGGGAAAAAATCCACTTCCAAACTTATTCAAGCTATTTTCAGAATGCACTTCCTTGAGCATATATGACTGAGGATCCCAGCTTTTAGCTAGCTGTCAGTTGGAGAATCCCACAAGTCCTAGAGGCCAGCCACAATTCCTAGAGCATTCCATCACCTCCTTTTAGGCACTCTCTTCATACTTCAACATGACTGTTTACTTTGTCAAGCCAAAAAGGAGAGTCTTTTTCACCAGTGTACTAAAAGACTCTTATATAATATAATGCAATCCCAGGAGTGAATTCCCATCACCTTTGTTACATTTTATTGGTTGGAATCAAGTCCCAGTTCCTGCCCATGCTCAAGTGGTGGGGAATATACAGGACACAAACTGGTTTAGTCTGCCACAGCTCACCCGTGTTCTGGTCCCAATGATTCATAGCTCTCCCACACACAAAATACATTCACTTCCCCAAGGTCCAAGAGTCTATTCCCTTTATGCCTTGTTTTAAAGTCCAAAATCTCATCTTTTAAATTAGATCCAGGTTTACACAGATGAGGACCCTTGCTATAATCCATTAAGTACAATTCATGGCCATAAGTCTTGTCCTTCTTTGGATCTATGAAATTAAAGACAAGTTATCTGCCCTAACACACCCAACACATGTTAGAGAGGCATGAAGTAACAGTTATAACATTCCAGTTTACAAGGGGAGAAATGAAAAGTATAAAAAAGAGTCACTGT
This sequence comes from Cabassous unicinctus, assembly GCA_029593785.1. Classification (NCBI taxonomy): domain Eukaryota; kingdom Metazoa; phylum Chordata; class Mammalia; order Cingulata; family Chlamyphoridae; genus Cabassous; species Cabassous unicinctus. Next base: position 31,099 of record JAQZBX010002762.1, on the reverse strand, counting down.
TTTATATCAGTTCTTAAATCCAGCTGGGTAAACTCCAACCAGAGGCTTCAGGGCCTGGCAGTAATTTTCCATATCTATTAGCTCCACCCTCTGAGTTCTTGGTTCTGCCTTCTGAGTCATCCTTCCTTTTTCATGACCAGTAGCATGTGTTTGCAACTGAGCAGTTTTATCAGCCCAATTCCAGTCAATAAAAATGTGGGGGACCAAGAGCTCCTTTCATTTTGTACACTCTGAGTACATTTCAGCCAACCTGGAGATATTTCTGCTGAAATAATTATCTCAAGAACTTTGTGGATCTTCCATGGATTTCAATAAGGTTCAATACATTACACAAAAGACACATAGACAGATATGTTTGAGATAAATCCTTCTCTATTTTGTCCTTCTGCTGAAACAACCAAGTGACAATTCCTTCAAATTTCCTAGAGGCCCTCTGGTTTGATTTAGATGATTCATGGGACTCATTTTGTATTATTCAGGATTCTCTAGAGAAACAGAATCAAAACAGAAGATATCTATAAATAATATGAGATTTTATAAAATGGTCTCAAGTGGCTGGGGGGGAGGTGTACAAGCACAAATCCTGTAGAGCACGCTGCAAGCTGGAAACTCTGATGAGGGTTTTTGATGAATTCTCCAGGAAAAGCTGGCTGGCTGAAGTAGAGATGGAAATTCTTCTTCTGACTACTGCAATCATCACTTCTTCTTTTAAGACCGTCAGCTGATTTGATGAGATGCCTCTCATTGCTGAAGGCAATCTCCTCAGTTGATTGTAGATGTAAACAGCCATGAGGCAATCAACTTACTGATGATTTAAGTCCACAAAATGTCCTTAGAGTAACAATTAGGGTAGTGCTTGCTAGACCAAACAACTGGGTACCATTACCTGACCAAGTTGATACATGAGCATAACCATCGCAGTCCACCCATTGTAAACTTGGCCACCATATACATCACCTTAAACCATACTTAATCTCTACATAAAAACAATATCAGTACTCTCATGACTGAAAAATCTGACTTTTTCATCTTTTGGATGATTTAGCAAATTTTTCCAAATCACATCTACCTTCCTGACAGTGAATCTCTTAATTTTAGTATCTTTTTATAATCTGGAAAAAATGACAAATTTCAAAATGATCAAGCCTTTGTTCCTTTTTTTTTAAGAGTTCTTCGCTCAATTTATCTTTTCTTTCTCATGTTTTACTACAAGAAGCAAGAAGAAGCCAGACAAAGGCTCTTTGGCCAAGATGGCAGCATAAGATGCTCCAGGGTGCTGTTTCCCCACAGAAACTTTGCACAACTAGCAAAAACTGGTAGAGCAATCTTCCACAAAACTCTAGAAAACAGTGAGAGGGTATGCAGTAACAGAGTGAGCACAAAATAAAGGAATTGTGGCTTAAAACTGGTAAGAAAATCTTGTGGAACCTTTGCTTGGCCCTCCTCCAGCCCCTAGACAGCACAATGTGGAGAAAACATGTGCTCCCATTTTGAGCCCCTTATCTATTCTGGTGGTAGCAGAGTAACTCTAATGGGCATCATGTGGTGCTTGTATATTGGTGCCAATCTAATGGGTGGCAGCTTGCAAGACTGACCAGGAAACTTTGTTCTGGTTCAACCTCCCAGAATTTGCCCTTCAGGCAGAAGCAGCTTGGGTCAAAGGATGATGTGCTTTAAGTCATACAACAGAGAAACTGGAAAGGGAAGAAAGTCTGTTACAAAGGGAGTAGAGGGCCATTCCTGTAAATGGGGGAATTCCTGTGGCCACAGGCAAGCACAAGCTCAGAACAAGAAAAAAAAAGAAAGGAAATGTGCACTTCACATTCACCTTGAGATAATCTTCTTGATAGGGTGACTAAACTCTCAAGGAGAGCACCAGCCAGCACAGAACCAATTAGCAAAGACTGTGAGGGGTGCTTTTTGGCATTTGTTTGTTTGTTTTTCTTAGCTCCAGTCATTTAAGAAGACCTCTGTCATGTCACTAGCTAGACACAAACTAAAAATACAGACAGCTCAGGGACTAAATCACAGAGTTAACAGTTTGAAATATTAAAAGGGACAGCCTGCAACAAAAGATTATAAAACAAACAAACAAACAAAACCAGGATACTATGGTCCATTGAAAGGAAACAGAAAAAAATCCAGAAACCAACAACAAAGGAGACCAAACTTTGGAAACAACAGAAAAAATGTTTACAAAATGATCATCAAAATGCTTAAGAAGATAAAGATAAACATGGACAAAGAACTAAGAGATATTAGGAAAAACAACGAATGAACAATATGAGAATCTTGATAAAGACAAAAATTTAAAAGGAACCAAACATAAATACTTCAGATGAATTCCACAATAACTGAAATGAAAATTTACCTAGCCAGTTTCAAGAGCAGATTAGAGTAGGCAGAAGAAAGAACCAGTGAAATCAAGGACAAGATAATTGCAATTATTCAGACAGAGGAGCAGAAAATAAAAACAGTGAAAAAGTGAACGAACCTAAGAGACCTGTGGGACACCAAAGCATACCAATCTACAAATTATGGGATTCTCACAAGGAGATGAGAGAAAGATGCAGAAGGATATCCAAATAAATAATGGCAGAAAACTTCCCATGAAAACCATGAATATACATATTTAAGAACCCAATGAATCCCAAACAGGATAAAATTGCAGAGAACCACACTCAGACACATAGTAGTCAAGCAGTCAAATGCCAAAATCAAAGAGACAGTTCTGAAAGTTGCAAGAGAAAAGCAGTGTGTTATGTACAAGGAAGTGCTAATAAGATTAAGCACTACTTTTTTTAAAACAGAAACTATGGAGGCAAAAAAGAAGTGGGGTGAAATATTTAAAGTGCTGAAAGAAAATAATTGTCAACCAAAAATTTTATATACAGTGAGACTGTCTTTTAAAAATGAGGGAGAGATGAAGACATCTTGAAATAAACAAAAGCTGACGGTGTTCATCACCACAAGGTATGTACTATAAGCAGCGCTAAAGGGAATTCTTCAGACTGAAAGGAAAAGACATTAGACAGTGGATCCATGTGACAAAAAGAAATAAAGACCTCCAGTAAAGGTAACCGTATGGATAATTATAAATGCCAATAATATAGTATTGTATTTTTTGTATGTAACACCACTTTTTGCTTCTTAAGCGCAAATGTATAAAAAGTGATGATAAATCTGCTTTTTTCTGGGGGGAGGGATATTCAATGTTTAAAGACATAATTTGTAAGAAGTACAACAAAAAGGTGGGGGGATGGGAGGGCATATGAATAGTGTATGTGTATGCTATTGAAGTTAAATTGATATTAAATCAAAGATGATTGTTGTAGTTATAGGATGTCATATTCAAATTCATAATACCCACAAAGGATAATATATGAAAAATATATACAAAAAGAAATCAGAAGGGACTAAAAATGGTTTAATGCAAAAAAAAAAAAAATCAAACAAATATGAAAGGAAGCATTAACAGAAGAAATGGACAAAACAGGTGTAAGATTAACAAGAACAAAGAGCAAGATGGCAGAAGAAAGTCTTGAATTATGAGTAGTTTCTTTCAATGTAAATAGATTAAACTTTTCAGTCAAAAGACAGAGATTGGCAGATTGGATAAAAAGCATGACACAATATATGCTGTTTACAAGAAACTACTTCAAATTCAAAGAAGCAAGTAGATTGAAAGTGAAAGGCTAAAAAAAGTATATACTATGCAAATAGTAACCAAAAGACAGCTAGAGTAGCTATACTAATATCAGATAAAACAGACTAATTTAAAAACTGTTAAAAGGAACAAAGAACTATATCCTGATAAAGCAGTCAATTCAACAAGAAGACATAGCAATTATTAAAATATGCACCTAATGGCAGAGTCCAAAAATATATGAAGCAAATACTGACAGATTTGAAGAGAGAAATAAACAGTTCTACATTAATAGTGAAAGGCATCAATGCACTGCTTTCAATAATGGATATAACATCTAGAGAGAAGATCAATAAGGAAATAGAAGAATTGAATGATGCTATACCCCAACAAGACCTACAGACATTTATAAAACACTTCATCCTACAGTACCAGAACACACATTCTTCTCTAGTGTGCATGGATTTTTCTCCAGAATAGACTGTATGTAAGGTCACAAAACAAGTCCCAATAAGTGTAAACATATTGAAATCATACAATGTATCTTTTCTGACCTCAATGGAATGAAGCTAGATATCAATAACAGAGGGAGATTTAGAAAATTCACACATATGTGCAAATTAAACAACAGTTTTAAACAATGGTTGTGTGAAAGAATCAATCACAAGCAAAATTAGGAAATATCTTGAGGCAAGTGAAAACAAAAGCACAACAAGCAAAAACTTATGGGATGCAGCTAAGAAATGCTGAGAGGGAAACTAATAACTCTAAATGCTCACATTAAAAAAGAGGAATTCCCATAATTAGGAATCCTGTATGTTATGCATGATTGTTCTGTAAATTCACAACTTCTCTAATAATAATATTAAAAAAAAGAAGGAAGAAAGTCTCAAATCAGACACCTAACCTCACAACTGGGGGATCTAGAAAAAGAAGAGCAAACTAAACCCAAAGCAAGCAAAAGGAGGAAATAACAAATTTTAGAGTGGAGATATATGAAATACAGAATAAAAAACAAAAATAATTGAGAAAAGCAATGAAAACAAATGGAGGTTCTTTGAAAATATTAATTAAATTGACAAAACTTTAGCTGGACTGAGAGAGAGAGAGAAAAAAAAAAAAGACAGGAACAAATAACTTTATCAAACAAATAATTTTACCAAACATTCCAAGAAGAATTAACATCAATCCTGCTCAAACTCTTCCAGAAAACTGAAGAGGTAGGAACACTCCCTATCTCAATATGAGGGTAGCATCACCCTAATACCAAAGCAGGATAAAGATATCACAAGAAAATAATATTACAGACCAATATGCTTTATGAATGTAGATGAAAAAATCCTCAAGAAAATACAAGCAAACCAAATTCAATAGAACATTACGACAATTGTACATTGTGATCCAGTGTGATTTATCCCAGGTATGAAAACGTGGTTTAATATAAGAATATCAATTTATATAATATAACTCATTAATTAGAAGCAGGAAAAAAACACAAGCAATCATCTCAACTGATACAGAAATGCATTTGATATAATTCAGGACTACTTTATAAAAACACTTAGAAAACTATGAGCAGATGCAAACTTCCTCAACATGATAAAGGACACATAGGAAAAACACTCAGAAATCACCAACCTCAATGGTTAAAGAGGGAAAGCTTTCCCTCTAAGATCAGGAACAAGAGAAGGATGCCCATCATCACCACCATTAATTCATCATTGTACTGGAAGTTCTAACCAGAGCGATTAGGCAAGATAAAGAAATAAAAGGTACCAAATGGGAAAGGAGGAAATAAAACTTTCCCCATGGGCAGATGACATGATCCTATTTAGAGAAAATCCTGAAAAATCCACAATAAACCTATTACAAATAATAAACAAATTCAGTGAAGTGGTGGAGTAGAATATCAACATGCAAAAATCAATAGTGTTCTTTACACTACTAATGAACAATCTAAGAGGATATCAAGGAAAAATTCCACTTACAATAGCAACTAAAGGAACTGAATATCTAGTTATAAACTTAACCCAGGATGTAAAAGACTTATACATGGGAAACATTGCTAAAAGAAATAAAAGAAGACCAAAATAAGTGGAAGCATGTTCTCTGTTCATGGATTGAATGACTAAATATTGAGAAGATGTCAGTTCTACCTGAAACAAATTACAGACTCAATGCAATCTCAATAAAAATTCCAGCAGCCTTCTATGCAGAAATGAAAAAAACAAATTTATATAGAAGTGTAAGGGCCCAAAATAGCCAAAGTATCTTGAAAAAGAAGAATGAAGAATGAAGTTGGAAAACTCAAACTTCCTAATCTTAAAACTTATTGCAAAGCCACAGTAATCAAAACAGCATGGTACTGGCATAAAAACATATAGATGAATGAAATTAAATTGTGAGTTCATAAATAAGCCATCATGTCTATGGCCAATTGATTTTTGATGAGTCCACTTAATGGGGAAACAATAGCCCTTTTCACAAATGGTGCTATAAAAACTGGATATACATATGCAAAAGTATGAATGTAGATCCCTACCTCACACCAGGTACAAAAGTTAATGCAAAATGGATCAGACTTAAATATAAGAACCAGTAATATAAAAATCCTAGAAGAAAACATAGGAAAATATCTTCAGGACCTTGTACTAGGTAAAGGTTTCCTAGACTTTACACCAAAAGCACAAGCAGCAAAAGAAAAAGAGATAAATGAGACCTCATCAAAATTAAAATCTTTTCATCAAAGGACTTCACCATGAGTGTAAAGAGATAACCTAGAGAATGCGAGAAAATATTTGGAAACCAATTATAAGATAAGGGTTTAATATCCAAAATACAAAAAGAAATCCTTCAATTCAACAACAAAAAGACAAATAACCTGATCAAAAAATGGGCAAAGACTTGAATAAACATTTCTTCAAAGAAGATATACAAATTGCAAAAAAGCACATAAAAAGATGCTCAGCGTCATTAGTTATTAGAGAAATGCAAATCAAAACCATGAAATACCAGTTTACACCCGCTAGAATGGCTCCCTATTAAGAATAAATAAATAACATGGATTGGACAGGATATGGAGAAATAGGAACATTCATTCACTGTTGGTGGGAATGTAAAATGTGCAGTCATTGTGGAAAACATTTTGGAGCTTCCTCTGAAAGCTAAGCATAGAATTATTATATAACCCAGCAATATCCCTTCTAGGTATATATCCAAAAGAAGTGAAAGTATGGACTTAAACAGATATTTTCACACTCATATTCATAGTGGCATTATTCACGGTTGCCAAAAGATGGAACGAACCAAATTGTCCATCAACAGATGAATGGATAAGCAAAATGTGGTATATACATTCATTGTAATATTATATATCTGTGAAAAGGAACAAAGTTCTGATACAGGCAACAAGATGGATGAACTTTGAAACATCATGTTGAGAGAAATAAGCCAGGCACAAGAGGACAAATATTGTATGATCTTACTGATATTAAATAATTTATCCATAAAGTCAGAAACTTGAATTCATTTTACCAGGGGGTATGGAGATGGGGATATGAGATGAGAGTATGGAATGGCAAAGCTAAGGCTTAATTTGTACAGAGTTTCTGTTGAAGTGATGGAAAAGTTTTGGTAATGGATGGTGCTGATGGTAGCACAACATTGTGAATGTAATTAACACCACTGAATTATATATTTGAATGTGGTTAAAAGGGGAAATTGAAAACAAAAACAAAGAATTAGTACTGTATAAAACAAACAGTGCACCCTAATGTAAACTATGGACTATGGTTAATTATAATAATATTTTTCATCAATTTCAACAAAGCTACCACACTAATGGAAAGTGTTAATAATAGGGAAAACTGCATGTATGAGGGCTATATGGAAACTCTGTTTTCTGCATGATTTTTCTGTAAACCTACAACTTCTATTAATAATTTTTTAAATAAAATGAAGAAACCAGGCATCACCCTCAGTGCTTTGCTTGGAAATCTCCATAGCTACCTTAGTTATGTATACAACTTTCAAGTTCTGCTTTCCACATAACTGCAGCATACAATTTTGCTAAGACTTCTGCCACAACATGTCAAGAACGTCCAACCCTACAGTTTCCAGTAAGATGCCCCTCAATTCCTTCTGATACCACATCATCAGCATTCTAAAATTCAGATTTCTATTAATGCAAATTGGGTTTCTCTTTCATGCTCCTCAAAATTCCTCCAGCCTCTACCCGCTGCCCAATCCCCAAACTACTTCACCTTTTCAGATATTTTCTGTTGCAGTACCTCACTTTCAGAAGCCAAAATCTGTATTAGTTTTTTATTGCTGTGTGACAAATTACCATAAATACAGCAGCCTAAAAGACACACACACATTTATTATTTCCCAGTGTTCGTGGATCAGAAGTCTGGGCAGGGCTTACCTGGATCCCCTCCTCAGAGTCTCACAAGGCTGCAGTGAAAATGTGGACTGTGCTTCATTCTCATCTGAAGGTTCGTCTGTGAAAAAAATCTACTTCAAGTTCATTTGGGATGGTGACAGAATTAATTTCCTTGTGGCTATGTGGCTTGGAATAGGATTACAGCTGACTGTCAGTTGTGGACTGCCCTCAGGTTATGGAGGTCACCCTCAGCTCCTCGGGGCTGCCTGCTGCTCCTTCCATGTGGTCTTCATCATGTTAGCCCATGCCATCAGCCAAGCAGGGAGAATCTCTCACTCCTGTCTGTTAAGACAGAGTATTCTATAACATAATGTAATCACTGGAGTAATAACCAATCACCTTTGCCAAATTCTATTGATTAGAAGCAATTTGCAGGTCCCTTCCACACTCAAAGGCAGGGGACTATACAGTGGACATGAGGCTACTCTAAGGTCTGTCTGTCATCCATACTTCTTTATTCTAATACTGCCATTTTGTGTACCATGTTATTGCAAAGAAGTCCTTTGGCATGGAAGGCATAAGGAGAGGTATTGAAATGTGAGTCTCTCTTTTTTTTTTTTTTTTTTCATTTGAAAGCTCTGGGGAGAAAGTTAAACCTGTAATAATATAAAATCTGGCTGAATATTTTCTGAAGTTCAGCTATGTTGTTCCTGTGCCCCATTACCATAGGTAAAAGATTGACCACTATATTTAATTTTAAGAAGTTTGTTAAAAGCCATCACAATCAGCATATAAGTTGCATCACACCTTTAAAGGTTAGAACCCATCAAGAAGAGAAAACATTCTTACTGGCTAAAACTTCCAGTTTCAAATGTTTATAAAAGAAATTACCTGGACAGAACAGGTTGTTCTATTTATTAGATACTGCTAAAGCACAGCTAGCGATTACAGAGTTTCAAATATGTTTGGGGACCAACCATGTTCCTAAAAAGCATTACACATAATATAATACCCATCAAACCAAGAAATTGGGTTTCAATCTATCAATAATCAATGATATTGTGAAGACATTATATTCAACTTAGCTTAATTTATAAACATTTGTTTGAAAAGCTCAAGGTCAGGCCTATTTTAGAGCTGCTCATGACTTTTTGAAAATAACATGCAAACCATCAAGAGGAAATCAGAATAGCTTTGCAGGACGGGCTCCCTTCCTGCTGAGCTTACATGGTTAATTCCTGCCTAGAATACGGTGCACGGGAACGCCCCGGCGGTTTTGTACAGGCTGGCTTCCCATCCCCACTCCCATTATTCCTTCTCCTCTTCTTACTCATCTAACATTTATTGGGCACCTTTTATTCCTGGTGACACCTAGTAAAACTTGCATAAAGAGTATCTAAAGTGAGTACCCTCAGTTGTCCCACCAGCTGCCTTCATGTGGTATTCCTGTGATGCTCTAATTTTATAACAGGAAAGTTTCATATCACTAAAAGTTTCTCTTTAGCATTTTATTGTTTTGTGATCTGGTTACCAAGTGGCTTTGGGAAGAAAGAAACACCTGCAATCCCAGCTCCCAAGTGGAACACTAGAAGTAAGAGTTTGAAGTTCTCAAATGTTATTGCTGAATATTTGACCATGTTCAAATGGTCTAAATTCAGAGATCTTTGTTTACCAAGCAATTTTTAAATAGTACTGTTTATAGCAGTGCAAAATCATGACATAAATAATGCTATTTCTTTTATTGTTTTATATCCCATAGTTTTTTGTCTCTGAGATTATACATGCCAAATGTTTCTGAATGAACAAATCATGTCTTATTCTTATTAGGGCACATAGTAGGCCTTCAATAAATGCATCTATTGATAGAATGAATCACTAAAATTCTAGTCCCATACTTACTTGATTCTACTCTTAATTGTAGAACTAAATCTAGCAAACACATTGAAAACTCTTGGAAAGTTATTACATATTTTTTTTCTTGGACAAAATTATCATTTCAGTGGTGGATTTCAAAGTAGAATAATGAAGTACAGTACAAATCTCCTAATCCAGCTTTGCAATTATAGCATTTCATACAGAATTAACACCCTATCAGTAGAAAATCTTCAGGCAATAATGACTAATAAGGAAGGCATTTCCTGGCAGCTAATGATCAGCATGGGGGAGTTTGCTTCTGACGCAAAGCCAACAGCCCTCAGCCCAGCTGGCTACTACCTAAACCGGACATGCCAGGCCTCCCTCTGAGGTTATTGTGTAATTATTTATAAACCATTAGTATAACAACAAGAAATGGAAAATGCATTAATGTTTAGGTGTTGGAAAGCTGAAAGTACCTGTGGATATATCATGATATATTTCTTAGCTGTTATTTTCTGGTCCAGATTCTTCTTCTCTTCAGGTCATTTTATATATATTCAACATTAATGACTTTGAACATTAAATGAAATCTCTCTTTGTAGACATATAGGAGGTCTAAAGGAGATAATAATAATAATAATAAAACTAGAACTTATAAGGTATTTACAAGATGCCAATTCTGTGATAATGCTTCATGTGCATTGTTATTTAACCCTCATAATTCATCTTCACTACAGGAGGAAACTGAGGCACAGAGAGGATAAAGTAACTTATCCAAAATCATATAAGTAGTAAGTAGGAGAGCTTAGATTTAAACCCATGGAGTCCAATTCCAAAACCTATGATGCTAACCAATATTTAGTGTTATTACAATACTAATGAAGGCAAAAGAAAACAAAACAAAGTATTTAATCTATTATTAACATAGTGTGAACAGCCAAAAATCTTGAATGGACTATACTATGTTATTTATATATAACACAGTCTCAACATTTTAATGAAAAATATTTAGAAGTTATATAAATATTCTTCAGTTAACCTTTATAACACCCAACAAGTGGGACAAAATAAACTTTGTTTTAAATATAGAAAGTAAATTGTCAGTGAGGCTATTTTCAGAGTCCATGAAAATTCTGAAATGTGTTTGCATTTCACTATAATAATATTGCCAGATTGCCAGAAAGTTAGCTAATTTTTTGTAAATGTGAGTAAAGCTGAATGATGTTTAGTATGTATAGAAGTTTCCCTTCCTGACAGTATTTTGTATACTGTAGGAATACTATCTTTCCCTCTTTCTTACATTTTCTTTCTTTCTTAATTGGCAATTCACTTGAATTAACAAATTTCCATTATTAAAATCAAGTGCCCCTAGAGAGTCCAGAAATCCTTCTCATTAGTCACTCACAGCAAGGTAAAATTACTTCTCTGAGATTTCTCTTAATATCTAGCCCTGTGGAAATTTGAGTTGTAAATGGTAGTTGGAATGGGAAGTGAGGAACTGAGTTACTTTGCAGTATGAGAATTTGATTCATAGTAGCTACTGTGGGACCTCACCACAGGGGAGCCTCAAGCAGGAATAGAGATTGGAGGGAAAGAATTTATATTTGCAGGCATAATCATTGTGACCGCCATATCCATAACTACTCCAGAGTCTGAGCACTGGGAAACAGGTGGCAGCAGTACCGCTGGACTGAGCAGGTATCCTCTGACTTGGCTTGTCTTGCTGGAGCAGAGCCAAAGCCCCAGTGTGTGTTCTCTCCAGGTCTTCCACAGTGCCCTCTGCCACCTGCCACAGCCTGTCAGGTGGTGTCAGAAGGGATGTTTTCAAGGTCCAAAGTTGTTGGCAGTTGAGTTCAGTAGCTGAGGAGCTGTGTTGCACTTTCTCTATACTTGGGGCACATTTTGTTGCATTTAAAAAATTAATAGCTGCCTTAACTTGACTCAGAAGAGTCTACGACTATGGCTCAGGGAAATTCTTTTAACCAAATGGGACATAGGATGTGATGCAAACATGTTTGGCTTTCTGTATTTATTGGTGCATACTACCACAACAAAGAATCAGCCCTCTGACATAAATGCTTCAGCTACAGGGCTGTCACTCACATTCCCAATAGATGAGCATCACATGCACATCACTGTCCATTGGCCAGACTGGATTTAAAAATAAACCAAGAAAATACTTTTATATTAGAGATGGAGTTTATGAGAATAGCAGTTATTGATGCATCAGTATTGTTAACTCATTCTATGTTGTGGTAGATCAGAGAGGCTGCAGTTGTTCTTGTGGGCAGTTCCTTCAGAGCACTGTTATACACCCTTCTTTTCCTTTAAGAAAGAATATTCACTGTATGTGAGTGGGTTACAGGAACATCCTCAAATCTACTCTAATTTAATATTTTTGCATGTCTATTAAATAAATAACTTTATAATGAATTATATGCTAGCCATTTAAATACTAAATTAAGCAGTAACAAATTATTTTTTCCACCTGACAAGTATTTTCAACTCAGCAGCATATCATGGCCCATCAGTGGAAATTACTGAGCTAAAAGTTAAAAAGCCAGCACACAAAATCCAATGTGGATTAGTTTGTCATTTTGTAAAGTGAAATTAATCTAGAATTATTCTGTTTTTGATTGATGAATCTAAATGACTTAATTTTCTTTATTGTCAGATTTCTGTTCTAGATTCATCACAATTTACTGGACACAAGTATCTAATGGGACACAATTTACTGAAATTTATATGGGAGTCAAATAATGTGTGTTTTATTCATGGTCTACTTATTGATTAGTGTCTTAGTTTCCCAGTGCTGCTATGACAAGTGCCACACAATGGGTTTGCCTAAACAACAAGCATTTATTGTCTCATGGTTTTGAAGGCTAGAAGTCCAAAGTCGAGAAGTCATCAAGGCCATGCCTTCTCTTGGGGTCAGTAGCGTTCTCTGGTGATGGCAGTTCTCCATCACAGAATGATCTTTCTTTCCTCTCCTGCTTCTTCTGACTTCTAGTTTCTACTGACTGTGTCTGAATTTCCTCTTTATAAGGCTTCCAGTCATATGGAGTAAGACCCACCTGATTGAATTCAGCTAACCTTAACTAATAACAGCTTCAAATGGATTCACACCAACAGGAATGTGGACTAAGACTTAAACATGTCTTTTGTGGGGGGGCATGATTCAATCGCCAAAAAAGAGCTTTGTGTAAACTAAAAAATTCTCTTGTCCTAAATAGTCTCTCCTGTAAAAGTAGGGATTTTATTCTCCCTTTCCTGCTTCAACAAGAATAACTCTATTTTTGTTAATATTTTATATCATGTTTTATGTGAGTTCATTTGAAAAAGATGACTTCAACTGTTAGACATTTTTGAAAATCACTGAATTAAATGGTCTTTAAGAATATGACCAAATTCTATAATTCCATGTGCCAACCATCTACTCTTACTGTCATATGACAATTGCAAATAATTTATTCTACAGATACAATGTATAGTTTCTAAGTCTAGATCAAGGTATTACTTTAGATATTTGAGCTCCTTTTATCCACTTTGAACTTTATTTCTGAGTTGATCAATAGGTATTTTATAATCAGAACATAAATGGAAATTAGATTCCATAAAAGTCCTTCTTACCTTCATGACTTATTCAGGAAAATCCCAAAGGAATGCCTATTTTTTATTACATGTTTTCCATGTTTAAAAAATAATAGGGGCAAGGTAAGTCTTATAGGGGCACATATTTATGAAAATTGTTTACTCTGTTCCTGTTTAGATTTAGTGGCCTCCAAGAAAATGCAAAATCTCCTACCCCAGGGAAAAGATGTGGCTCAAGCAATTGGACACCCACCTCCCACATGGGAAGTCCCAGGTTCGGTTCCCAAATTAAAATAAAAAATAATAATAATAGAAAACTTATTTTAAAAAAAAAAATCTCCCTCCCCAAAGAAATTCGTATTCATTTCCTAAAGTTGTGAGTAGAGTCATAAAAATCTAATAAATGCTGCTAGTAGACTTTTGAATCTCATTCAGTAGGTTCAGGTGTGGCTTGGGAAGCTTTTTAACATGTTTATCAAGTGGTTCTGATGAAATTGGTATGAGGATTAGCTTTGAGGAACCATTGTATTATACAAAGCTGGTGATTAGGGTGGGGTAGGGTGGTTAGGTAGGCAAGATGAGTGAGAGGGCAGGGACACTAAAAAAAAACACTTTATCTTGGGGTGGGGCTGGTGAGGTATGGAAATAGAAGTGAGGAGGGACAAAAAATATTCTATAGAAATAAATTATAGAGTATTCAACAATCCTATCTGAATTATTTTTATTTGAACTACTCTATCCTAGTGACCTAAATTCCCCCAAGGACAATTAGTACCTAGATAAAAGGGAGGCTTCAATGTGGAGATACCTCCTTGAACAATGCCTTCCTTTTAAAAAAAAAATCCCTCCAAAAGGAAGCTGGTCTCTGGAAGTTGAGAGAAACTGTTTTGTCCCTTGTACAAAACAGTACAAAGATTAGAAAGTACTGAGATGCAAATCCAGAGCACCCTAATAAGCAATCAAGAGATGTTTTTAATAATGAATGGACATATATCATTCCTTCTAATTTTTTCCCCAGTCTTTCAAATTGTCAGATAAAATGAAGCAACATTATTCTCTGCCCTTTTGGTAGGAAACAACACTTACTGATTAAGTTTGAGTTGAACAAGTGCCACTCATTACACCTTGAAATGTAGGTAGCAGGACACTTTCTATGTCTCACTGTTAACATTCTCCCCTGCAGCCCAGATCAGCATGGTTACTATTTAACAGTTACACCCACCATCCATCACATGGGACACAAGCATGTGAGTGAAAGGAAGAGATAAAAATTCTTGCCAGCTGTTTTAGTTTCCTAGGCTGCTCAGGGTTGGGTTAAACGATGAGATTTTATTGGCTCACGGTTTTGAGGCTAAAAGAAAGTCCAAATCAAGTCATCATCAAGGTGATGCTTTCTCCCCACAGACTGGCATTCTGAGACTGGCTGTTGGCGATTCTTCGTCCTTAGCTTGTCATAGGGCAAGGCACATGGCAGCCTCTCCGTTCTCTTCTGGGTTCCGTTCATTTCAGCTTCTTGCTTCCTGTGGCTTTCTCTCCATCTGCCTGAACTCCTCTTAGAAAGTACTCTAGTAATCGGATTAATACCAGTCCTGATTGAGGTGGGCCATACTTCCTTCTTAACTGAAGTAACCTCATCAGTAGGTCGTACTTACAATGGCCTCCCACTCACAGGAATGGTTTAAATTTAAGAAAAGTTTTTCTAGGGTACATACAGCTTCAAACCACCACACCAGGTCTCCACCAGGCATTGAAAATTCTGATCCTTGTCTATTATAAACATATCCATTTCTTTTTTGGTTCAGTTATTCTTCTTTTACACTTTTTTGCTGATTTTTCTCTTTCATAATCATATTTTCTAAAACCTAGTCTGGAAACCCAGCCAAAAAACAGCTCTGTCTCTAGGCAATTCTGGGCTTTGGGGCAAGTCACTCACCCCACCTTTCAGAGCCTCAGGAGCTGCATCCTTTAACCTGCTGAGTGTCCTCCATATCTAACTTCTGTGACTATGAAGAGAGGGGCAGGGTGCTCTGCTCACCCACAGCATGTCTGACTATGTCTGTATCCACACGTTTTGGGCTCTTATGAGACAGTGTAGTGAATAGTGTATAATGAAGTATAGTGATAGTGTATAATGAAGCCCAATTTAGAAAGTTTACTAATTTTAATTGGCATTCTTTTGAGTGTGAACCCATTGTACATAGGACCTCTTGAAGTTATTATTTTTAGTTAAAGTGCAGGATTTAACCCACATTATTGTAGTCCTTTATAAGGAGAAGAAATTTAGGCACAGATAGAGAAAGCCCCAGGGAGGAGCTGGTGGCCAGAAGTCAGCAGAAACCCAGATGAGCAAAGAGAGGACTTCAAAACATGATGGGAAAGCCAAGGAACCCAAGGATTGCTGGCAGCCAGAACACTACAGACCCAGGGAGGAAGCAAGCCTTCTAGCCAACACCTTGATTTGGACTTCTGGCCTCTGAAATCACGAGCCAATAATGCCCATTGTTTAAGCCAACCCATTGTGTGGTATTTGTCTCAGCGGCCTGGCAAACTAAGAAGATGGTTAGTACCTGGAGAAAGGAATTGAGTGGCCCTTAGCACCCTGGGGTTCAAAAAATAAAAACTGACAACAAGTACCATAGCCTTGACAGATAGTTGAACATATCTAAGTTTTGCTGTCATCTTTACATGTTTTAAAGTATTCATTGAGTCCTCCCTTTGTCATAATTCAGTGATGCTCCTGCCCAACTCTCAAAGAACTGCAACTGCCTTGTACTGAAACTAATAGAAGTATGAATGAATTGCAGTTTGTTATTTTCTAGTCATCGAGTTTCACATTTCTTCTAAGTCAGACTCTGAATATCTATGTGTTCTTTTTAATTCAGTATTTAGTCTTGTACACTTCCTAATCCTGGTTTGTAGGCAGGCACATTTGGAGAAAAAAAAAAAAGTTGATCATATTATGTCTCGGTCTGGCCATTTGGAGAAGTAGAAGAGAATGTCTCCACTTAGAAAACATCTACTATGTACTTCTTGATAAAATTATTTAATTTCTTAATTCTCTTTTCAAAACAAAGAACTTAGCTTGTCCTCAATTTGTAAAATGAGAGCATTTGCAGTTCAATTCGGAATTGAACCAATTAGGCATTTGTATTTATTTAGTGGCACATTTCAATCTTAAACTCATTTAGATTTGTGTTGTGTCTTGAAAATTTGAAGAAAATATCTTATACAAGTATATTTATGAAAAAGGTGTTTTAGTAACTGACTTCAATTTGTTAGTATGTGGTTTGTACTTTAATATAAATACCCTTCTTGGAAATAATAAAATACATTTCATCAAGTATATTTTCTAATATATACTTGTCTCCACTGTCTACTGTCAATTTTCCAAATTGCTGTTAATTTATTAGTTATTACCCAAAGATCTTTGCACTTCCATAAAACAGTGACTTTTTGAGCTATGGAGTTTTGTTTTAAAGTTAGCCTTACAAAAAGTTCATAGAGTCCCTAAAGTCAAATGTCTTTTGATCTGCCCATTCATTTATCCATCCAACAAATATTTACTAAGTTTCCATCCTGCGCATATCACATTGTGCTTATTTCTAGAGGTATATACAGAAAAGAAATGGACAGAGATTTACTCAATGTTCTTATAATCTTGTAGGTCCATACTTAACCATAATGCAAATAAGAAAATAGAAAAGGTTTTGTATGAATTTAGATGAGCTCCAAAGTAGGAACTGTGGAGGAAATGAGCAAAAGCTTTGCAGAGGAGATGATATCTGAAGCTGAACCTCTGATTTGTACCAGCTGAAGTGGAGGTAAGAAAATTGTTTGGGAAAAACATTAGCAAAGTCAAAAGACAGTAAAGCTAGCATCATATGTAAGAAATAATAGGTAATATTTGGTTTGCATTCATGAAGAGGCATGGAAAATATACTTGGAGAGTTTGGGTGAGATGACGCAGTATCTTACACACTAGTCTAAGGTATTTGGAATTCTATGTATTGTATATTGCCAGCAGGATAACATACAAACTCTTAACCTTAGATTTCAAGACTCTAGAAGATGTAACCTTGACCATCTCTTCCAACAGTGCCTGTAGGTGCTCAATTAATGTCTGTTGATTTGCACCGAAAATGAATCCTAAACTTTGTGTTCACATGTCCCCTCCAGCCTCAAGGGACTATGTAGAATTTAACACACTGATATCCCTAGCTCTGTCTTTACTCAAAAGATTTTCTCCATTTGTCTCTTCCTGTCCATTTTATTGCTGACATTTTTTTTCATCCGACACAGTTCATTGGATCCCCCAACTAGAAATATGCCTTATCTTCTTTGTACTCTTTTTAAAATAAAATTTTATTGAACTATATCATTCATATATGCACTTACATAAACAACACATGTATAGTAAAAGTTGTGAACTTATAAAAACAAACATGCATATCATCATGCAGGGCTCCCATATATCACCTCACCACCAACACCTTGTGTTGTTGTGAAACATTTGTTATAAACTATGAAAAAGCATCATTAAAATATCCCTACTCACTATAGCCCATATCTATATTCTCCTACAACCCACCCAATTATTAACACCTTGTATTAGTATTGTACGTTTATTATGGTTCATGAAAAAATGTTTTCATATTTGTTCTGTTAAACACAGTTCATATTCTACACTGGAATCCTTGTGTTATACAGTACCATGCTTTATACAATCCATTCAATGTGTACACTCAGTGGCTCTCATTTTCATCACAGAGTTGTGCTTTCATCACCTAAGTCAATTTTAGTATGTTTTCATTACTCCAAAAGGAAAAATCCTGTACTCTTTTATAACCCCCTATTGCTGTCCCTTAGTATTGACATAATATCTTCTTTGCCATTGCTGCAAAAATATTACACTATTACTGTTAACTATGGTCCATAAATTACATTACATGTAATTTCCCTGTGTATCATGATATTCTTAACACTTTGTAAAAGATAATTCTTTTATTTATACTATTCACTGCAATCTTCATCTACCACCAAAATCAGTGTTATACGTTCCCTAGATTATTCTCTAGCTTCCTTTCAATCGACATTTACATTTACAGACTATCCCTTTCAGTCACAATCACATTTATAAATCAGCAGTATTAGTTATACCTACTATAATGTGTTTCCTTCAACTCTATTCACTTTTACAATAAATCTTACTAAAAATTCTGCATACCTTAAGGATCAGCTTCCATTCTCAACTCACATTCTATCTCCTAGTAACCTATACTCTAGAGTTTACTCATCATATTTAGTTCATATTAGGGACACCATACAATAGTTATCCTTTTGTGCTCATCTTATTTCACTCAACATAATATCCTCAGGGTTCACCCATGTTGTCATTTGCATCACAATTTCATTTCTTCTTACAGCTGAATGGTATTTCATTGTATGTATATACCACACTTTGTTTATCCATTCATTGATTGATGGACACTTGGGCTGGTTCCATGTTTTAGCAATTATGAATAATGCTGCTATGAACACTGGTGTGCAAATGTCAGTTTGTGTCCTTGCTTTCAGTTCTTCTGAATATATTCCTAGTAATGGGATAGCTGGATTATATGGCAGTTCTATATTCAGCTTCTGGAGGTACTGCTAAACTGTCTTCCTGCACCATTCTACATTTCCACCACCAGTGAAGGAGTGCTCCTATTTCTCCACATCCTCTCCAGCACTTGTAATTTTCTTTTTTAATAATGGCCAGTCTATAAGGTGTGAAATGGTATCTCATTGTAGTTTTTATCTGAATTTCCCTAATAGCTAGTGATGTGGAACATTTTTTTTCCTGCGCTTTTTGGTCATTTGTATTTCCTCTTTGGAAGAATGTCTATTTAAGCCTTTTGCCCATTTTTAATTGAGTTCCTTCTCTTTTTATCATTGAGTTCTATGATCTCTTTATATAAAATGGATATCAAACCCTTATCAGATACGTGGTGTCCAAATGTTTTCTCCCATTGAATAGGCTGCCTTTTTACTTTCTTGACAAAGTCTTTTGACTAAAAAATTGTTTAATTTTGAGGAGGTCCCATATATATAATTTTTCTTTTGTTGCTCGTGTTTTGGGTATAAGGTTTAAGAAACTACTGCCTACCACAAGATTTTGAAGATGTTTCCCTACATTTTCTTCTAGTAGTTTTATGGCTCTAGTTTTTATATTTAGGTCATTGATCCATTTTGAATTAATTTTTGTATAAGGTACAAGAAAGAGGTCCTCTTTCTTTCTTTTGGATATAGCTAACCAGTTCTCCCAGTACCATTTGCTGAACAGAATGTTCTGGTCTAGCCGGATGGGCTTGATAGCCTTGTCAAAAATCAGTTAACTGTAAATGTGAGGGTTTATTTCTTAGTTCTCGATTCAGTTCCATTGGTCAATATGTCTATCTTTATGCCAGTACCATGCTGTTTTTACCACTGTAGCTATGTAATATGCCTTAAAGTAAGGAAGTGAGAGTCCTCCAACTTTGTTCTTCTTTTTAAAGACATTTTTGGCTATTCAGGGCCCCTTACTCTTCTAAACAAATTTGATAATTGGTTTTTCCTGTCTGCGAAAAAAGGCTGTTGGGATTTTTTTTTTTTTTTTTTTTGGCATTGCATTGAACCTGTAAATTATTTTGGGTAGAATTAACATCTTAATGATATTTAGTCTCCCAATCCATGAACATGGAATGTTCTTCCATTTATTTAGGTCTTCCTTGTTTTTTTAAACAATGTTTTGTAATTTTCTGAATACAGTTCCTTTATGCCCTTGGTTAAGTTTATTCCTAATTATTTGATTCTTTTAGTTGCTAGTATAAATTGATTTTTTTCCAACTTCCTCCCTCAGATTGCTCATTATTAGTGTATAGAAACACTACTGATTTTCGCATATTAATATTGCTTAACACCACTTTGCTGAACTTGTCTATTAGTTCTAGTAGCTTTGTTGTGGATTTGGGGGGATTTTCTAGATATTGGATCAAATCACCAGCAAATAGCAGAAGTTATATGTCTTCATTTCTTATTTGGGTGACTTTTATTCCTATTTCTTGCCTAATTGCTCTAGGTAGAAATGTGCACTCATGTATCTTGGGGCACCCAGGTTATAAATAAGTGTTTATTATAGTTATTATATCTTGGCAAATTGCCCCTTTTACTTATAATGACCTTCTTCATCTCTTATAACAGTTTTTCATTTAAAATCTATTTTGTATGACATTAGTATCATTACTCCAGATCATTTTTGGTTACTATTTGTGTAACCAACCTTTTGCTTTCAACTGGATTGTGTCATTACATCTGAGGTGATTCTCTTGTAGACAGCTTATACATAGCTCATATTTTATTATCCATTCTGTCAGTCTATGTCTTTTGATTGGGAAATTCAATCCATTAATGTTAAATTTTATTACTGTAAAGACATTACATACTTCGCCCATTTCATCTTTTGGCTCTCCATTGTCGCATCTTAATATTGTCTGTCTTTTTACCCTTACTAATAGTCTTCATTTCTACACTCTTCTCCAAATCTCAACCTTGGCTTTTCTTTTCAGGCTTCAGCACACGCCTTAGTATCTCTTGTAAATCTGATATTTTGGTAACATATTTTCTCATATTTGTTTGTCTGTGAAGACTTTAAACTTCATTTTTGAAGTACAGTTTTGCTGGATACAGAATTCTTGGCTGGCAGTTTTTCTCTTTTAGTGCCTTTAATACATCATACCACTTTCTTCTTGCCTCCATGATTTCTGAAGAGAAATTGGCACTTAGTCTTATTGAAATTCCCTTATATGTGATGCATTGGTTTTTCTCATACTGCTTTCAGAATCCTCTCTTTATCTGTATTTGCCATTCTGAATAGTAAGTGTCTAAGAGTAGGTCTATTCAGATTTATTCTGTTTCAGGTATGTTGTCCTTCTTGAATATTGATATTTATGCCTTTCATAAGGGTTGGGAAGTTTTAGGTCGTTATTTCCTCAAATAATCTTTCTGTCCCTTTTCCATTCTCTTTTCCTTCTGGGACACCATTAAAATGTATGTTTATGTGTTTCACATTGTTGTTCAATTCCCTGAGACCCTTTTCAAATTTTTCCATTCTTTTCTCTTTCTGTTCTCCTCTTTTCAAGTTCAGATGCTCAGTCCTCCAATTCACTAACTCTGTCTTCCACCAATACAAATCTGTTGTTATATGCCTCTAATGTATTTTTCATATCATCCATTATGTCTTTCATTCCTATAAGTTCTGTTACTTTTCTTTATAGGCTTTCTAAGTGTTCATTATGCTCACTCACTATCTCCTTAATACCCTTTATCTCTTTAATCATATTTTCCTTCAACTCCTTGAGTTGATTCAGGAGATTTGTGTGAACATCATTGATTAGTTGTCTTATATCCTGTGTCTTGTCAGAGTTTTTGGTTTGTTCCTTTGCCTGGGCCATCTTTTCCTGTTTCTTAGTATGGCTTGTAATTTCTTGCTGGTGTCTAGGCATCTGAATATGTTGGTGAATTTACTCTCATGGTCAATTTCTCTCTTGCCTAGTTGCTTTGTTTCATAACTCTTCTCTGATTTTTGGTTCAACTTGTTCTAAGTCTTTAAAATTACCCAGCTTAAGTTTTCAAAATAGAGCTAGGCACTCACTAAGGGGGCCAGATCCTCTCCAAGGGGTCTAGGTAACAAGAGACTCCTAAAAGCAGTTTTTCTCCTTGCAGTTTCCTAGATGGCCAGAAGATGGCACTGGTCAGCAAATTTTTCCACCAAGGTATTTCTTTCACTTTCACTTGCTGGTGATTCTGGTCTGGTCAGAGCCAAGATTCAAAGCAGGCTTTGCTGCCCAATTTCACTGAAGAGAAACCACTCTCTTTCCTCTGCTGCATCCTCCCTCCTTCCAAGGAGTAAGACATTTGTTCTGCTCTCAGGTGCCTGTAGTGAGCCACAGGTTTTATTCAAGCTCTTCCTCTTGAGAATGGGGGATGGGTGCTGATCCCCGCCTTAGGAGTTAGCAATTAATGGTTTTTATTTTGGCTTCTTTGTCTCTCTGTCTCTCACCCTCATGAAAGATTCCCAGCATTCTCCTGGTCTGCAGATCCCCAAAGCAGCTTCCTTAAACATCTTTTTGCCCTTCCTCCATTGTTTTTGTGAGAGAGTTGAGTCCTACCTACCTAGTCCAACACCATTTTCCAGAAGTCTTTGTCCTGTTTATCATTTGTACTAATACTATTTATCATATCCTGCACTATGATATTTTAATTTGAACATATGTTAACACTTTTATAGAATTATAAATTATTAAAATGCAAAAGGAAAAGGAGAAAATTTATAACACTGCCATCACTGAATTTCAATGAAATTGAATCCATGGTAATCAACTGAGCACCTCAGAATATGAAAAGGATTCTTATGAACTGTGGCTGATAGTAGTTGAACAGAACAAAGTTCCCAGATTCCAGGAGCTTGCAATCCATTGCAGAGGACAGTCACTCAAATGTCAGACAGACTCAATAAGTGCACAGAGAAAGCTCTGTGTTATGTTTCAACCTTTCTCAAGAAAGTATAACTTGGACTATAAAGCATAAGAATTTTATAAAATAATTCCAAAATTATTAGCTAGATCTTCCTCTGAGGAAGAACAAAGGTAATCAAAGAAATAAAACAATAAAAGTCTACAAATTCTCTTACTTAAACTTATCTAAAGCTAATGAGTGAGTAATTACTTGCAAGTCTGCTTTATAAACTCTATCTTTTCTGAGATTTTTTTTACTGCCTGTGCCAGGGGCCTGGGAAAACATTTAACTCACTACAAGTAATTGATCCAAAATTGTGGCAATGGTCCTGCTATCCAAAAATACCAGGTGAAATAGCAGACTGCCAGATATGCACAGCTGGAAGTTTCACCTCTTCTGTGTTGTCCAGGTTCACCACATGTCAGTTCAGCAATTTGAGGTGGATTGGAGATAATCCAGTAGAAAGAAAGGGAAAGTTGTGTTGGTTGCAGTCTGTAGAAGTTTTCCTCCTTGTGTTCTTAATTCTTCTCTTTCTCAGATGTTTGTGGTTTGTTTGACTTTCAGCTGTGGCGGTAGTTAATATTGCAGATGGGAAAATAATTTGTCCAACCTGGGCAGTTTTAAGGTTGCTGAACATTAATCTGCAGGTGCTTAAATATTAGCACTTTGAAAATCTGTGTCACCATTGCATAAACTCTTAAGATTTGCATCCATCAATGCAATTTGCCAATTTTTAAAATCCTTTTACTACCCACTTGGACTGATTAAATTTAGTTTGGTTCTACTGTCTGTGCCACTCATTTAAATAACTGCAATCACAAATTGCCCTACAAAATAAAAACCCATAATAGGATGCTTATTTAGATCAAGCTCTCCTAAATGTGGGTAAGAAATGTGAGTGTTCTACAGGTCATTAATGAGAAAAGGGCAAGCCAAGTTTGGAGAACAAGGGGAAACTATGGCATCTGCCATGGCCCCAGATCTGGGAAAGTAATATGTGGTAAAGGAGTTCTACTCACTTACAAATCCTCCCCTGCAATATTAGTATATTTCACCAGGTATTTAATTTCTTCCTCTAATTGTAACAAGCCATCATTTTTTGCTCTATTACTTTTCAGCACTTATCCACCAAAATAAAAATCTTCTAATACTGCCACTCTCTGTTCTCTCCATCACAGTTGTAAGCATCAAATATATATCTATATCTATATCTGTATAGTAATGCTTATATTCAGTTGTGAAGTTGAAGCTTAAAGTAACTTATTTTCTGTTCTTTCATAAAGGATATAGAAGTAGACACGAGGTTTGAGAAGAGCACTCTTCTAGGAGTCTAGTTATGTTCCTGTTTTGCCATACACTATACTGTCATATACTACACATATACTGTCTTGTCATATACTTGTCTGCTATACAAACTTGGGCAATACATTTCAACTCTGTAGGGCTAAATAGCTCTCAAATCTAACCATTCTTTTCCATTCTCCTTGACAACAGGGCCAGTGAGATGCAGTCTTCTTCCATTTTTGAAGACTTCAGTATATTAAAAAGTGAAGGGCTGCTGTAACAAATTACCACAAACTACATGGCTTAAAACAACGTAAGTTTATTCTCTGACAATTCTAGGGGCTAGAGGTCTGAAGCCTAGGTGTTGGTAGGGCCACGCTGCCTCTGAAGTCACTAGAGAACAATCTGTTCCATTCCTCTCTCCTAGTTTCTCGTAGTTATAGACAATCCTCAATGTTCCTTGACTTGTAGATATATCACTCCAGTCTCTGCATCTGTCTTCACATGACATGTCTCTGTGTCAGAGTGTCTGGGCCCAAATTTCCCTCTTCTAAGGCAGGGGTTCTTAACCATGGGTCCACAGATCCCCAAGGAGTCTGTGGAAAGATTTCAGGGGGTCCATGAGCTTGAATTGAAAATTAAAAGAAAACATTATTCTTGTGGGGGCATGTTGATGAGGGTGTAATATATTTATTAAATAATATACAGCATAGTGTAGACTTAGTAAGGGGTCCGTGGTTTTCACCTGACTGGCCAAAAGGGTCTGTGGAATAAAAAAGGTTAAGAACCCTTGTTCTAAGGATACCAGTCATATTGGATTTAGGACACACCCTAATCCTAAGCCTCATCTTAACAACTTATATCTGCAAAGACCCTATTTCCAAATAAAGTTACATTCACAGGTACTGGGAGTTAGGACTTGAACACATCATTTTAGGAGACATAATTCAACCCACTACATGAATATGCCCAAAGAGTTATGAAAATTGGAATAATTTTAATGATTATATAAATAAATAAATCTAACATGCATGTGAAAAACCACTGACTCTGAATAACTTGATTTGTGAATTTGATGGGAAAATTGGTCACTCCTTCCATTGCCCAGGATAGGACTTGCATCCCACTGACTTATTTATTTTCAACTGGATTACTGATTTGCAAATGTATTAATTGATTGCAATTGTGTCTCTACCCTAGATCCATCCTTTATATTGGCCCAATCATCCCAATATAAATGTGATTGATACTTGCAATTTTTGCCCTACATCCCAGCTATAGTGAAATGTCTTTAGTTTTCTGAACATCTCATTGTCTCATACATATGTTTTTTTTAACAAGTTGTTTCCTCTTCTTAGAAGTTTTTCCAATGGATATTTCCTTTTTGTTTGAGATTCAACTAAGACATCAAGGACTAGGGGAAGCCATCCCTGAAGCACCATCTTTAGCGTGGCCAGGAGTCTACCCTCTAAAAGCAGTCTAAACACACATACACACACACACATATATATATCATCTTATCATTCTGAATTGTAATTGACTGCCTACTTGTTTGTATTCCC
Organism: Cabassous unicinctus; assembly: GCA_029593785.1. Classification (NCBI taxonomy): domain Eukaryota; kingdom Metazoa; phylum Chordata; class Mammalia; order Cingulata; family Chlamyphoridae; genus Cabassous; species Cabassous unicinctus. The sequence goes on along the minus strand of JAQZBX010002762.1, from coordinate 5,244 downwards.
CACTATACTGCAAATTTCTCAAGGAGAAGGATTCTGTCTTTAATCTCTCTAGCCCTACAATCTTATTGTGTTTCTCATTATTTGAGGTGATGAATATATGTCTGTTAATGATATTCAATAATTGTGAGATAACCCACAATACACCCAAATCTTTCCCACCAGCCCACAAACACCTTTGAGATAAAGAAAGGGATTTGGAAGGTCTGTAGTTCAGGATGTAGTTATGGAATAAAATCATGAAATAACCATTTTGCTCCAGTTTTCTCAGCCTAAGTCTAGGTCATCTACCATTTCATTGTCATTCTCATTATTGTTGTTCACACTTCAATCACTTTTGTAGAAATAATTAATGAAATGGGAAACAAAAAGAATTGAGTAAATCAATAAAACCAAAAACTGGTTATTTAAAGAGATCAATAGTTACTAAATTTCCAGTCAGATTTATCAAGGAAACATGAGAGAAAGCACAATTAACCAATATCAGGTATAAAAGAGAGGTCATTGCCACTGATCCACCAGACATTAAGAAGATAACAAGGGAACGTTATAAGCAATTTTATGCCAACAAATTTGACAACTTGAATGAAATGGACAAATTTCTTTCAAAAAACAAATTACCAAAGCTCAGTCCAGAAGAAACAGATCATCTGAATAGAAATTGAATTTATAGTTTAAAACTTTTCAACTGGAATTGTGGGAACAATGACCATTGGGTTAGGCAGATAAGGCTCAGCTCTCACTAAAACAACAGAGAAAGAGCCAAAGTCTGCCTTGGGGACCTGCTTTGAAAAACAACAGACAGGGACACAGCTTCACGGCTCCCAGGAGAGTGAGGAATGGAGAGAAAAAGAAGCTGAAACAATGGGCTGTGAGTTATTAGACCTCCCAGCCACTGTGAAGGGCTCCCCTACTCTGCCTCCAAAATATTAAGCTAGGGTAAAACCCTGGCGAATTGTATCTAATTGAGAGGAGAGTGGGCATCTTCCATGCTGCCAACTCCTTTGGATATATATTGAATGGGAAGGTGCTCTGTGTCATCTAGTAGGGTACTGGACAGATAGGGAAGCCAGGGGAAAATCATGGGTTGCACACCCCTGTGGTTGGAAGCAGCACATATACTCTGCCCTCAGGGAGGATAACCTAGGTGGAGCTGCTGGCTCCCTTCTCCGAACTGAGTGTGATGGAAGATTCCCTAGGAGGTAGAGGGGTCTGGCAGGGTGAAGAGTGGTTTCTTTGTGGTGAGTTTAGCCAGCTGGGCCCCCCTTGAATAGCAGAAAGTACCCCAACTCAACAGGAAGAGGGGAGGGGGATCTCCTCAGGCAGGCTGTCATGTCCAGCTGCATAGGTAAAGGGAGGAATTACATCAGAGAGCAGGCAGAGACAGGCAACTGATCAGCAGGACTCTGGCAGACTGCAAGGAATCTAACCTGCCTGAAGGAAAAGGGGCAGATAGGCTTCCAAAAGGCTAGTCAACCTAAGGAGACAGATTAGCTCAGTGGAAGAATTACTACCTAGCATATATGAGGTCCCTGGCTCAATTCCAAGCTCTTCTTAGAAAAGTGAGCCACCAGGTTATCAGGCATCCAGCTGAAACTTTATGACAGGGAACATAGAGACATTCTCTTTGTATTAGCTTTTCTTGGATCTCCAATTTAAAAAATAAGAAGGTTCCTTTTTTATTTTCTTTATTTTACTCACTAAAATCTGGTTCAAAACCTGCAGAGGCCAGGTTGCAGGGTGATTGATTTATAAACACCAGCAGCCTGAGAAGATCTTTAGGGGTCTAAGAGAGAAGGCTGTTTTTCCATGTTTATTTTGTTTTTTGGTCTTTTTCTTCCTTCTTCTTTCTCCTTTTTAAAAATTAGTCACTGCTGTCTTGTTTATTGTTTGTTGCAGTTCCCCTTCCTTTGTTTCTCTGTTTGGTTTTCTTTTTCTTTTTCCTTTTGTTTACCATTTTCTCTACCTACACTATTTCTTTTTCCCTCCTTCATCTTTATATCTTCTGCTTTGTGTTGTGGTTTTTCATTCCACATCATTTTGTTTGGTCATCAACTTTTCTTGTTTTTATTTCTCTCTCTCTCCTTTTTTCTCTATTTCTTTCTTTTTTTAGTTTTTTTCTTTCTCTCTTTTTAGTTTTTTTTTCCCCTCTTTTCATCATTCCAGCCTTGTAATTCATTCTATATATTTTTCTCTATTCTGTTTCTTGTTTCATTGTTTCTATTCTACTTTTCTAATCTTATTCCTCTGTACTTCTTACTCATGTTAATTTTTCAATTTCCTAGGTCTTATATGGTTCCTCTTCTACCTTTTACTATTATTATTACTATTATTCTTTTCCTCTTCTTATTTCTTTCCTTTTCTTTGGTACTATTTTTTTTTTCAAGGGATCATAGACAACAACAAGGAAATAGAATAAGAGGAATGAAGTGTCAAAGTGAAACTTTATCACACACAAAAAAACATCAACAAAATAAAACCATAGATAGAGAGAGAAGGTAATCAACTGAATAAACCCATCAAGATAAACAGATGCCTAAGCACCAACAAAAAATTACAAGTCATACTAAGAAACAGGAAGACATGGCCCAGTCCAATGAACAAACTGAAAACTAGGAGGAGATGCAGAACTTGGAAAAACTAATCAGAGATGTCCAAACAAATATAATGAATCAACTTAATGAAGTGAAGGGAGAGATTAAGGATATTAAGAAGACACTGGGAGAACATACTGAAGAAATTGTAAGCATATGTAAAAAGATAACAGATATGATGGTGGTGAATGGTACAATCCACAAAACCAAAATACACTGAAAGCACATAACAGCAGAATTGAATAGGCAGAGGAAAGAATCAGTGATGTGGAAGACAGTACATCTGAAATCAAACAGATAGTAGAACAGATAAATAAAAAGATAAGAAAAAATCCAGCAGAGACATAGGGATTTGAATGACAACATGAAATGCACAAACAGACACATTATAGGCATCCCAGAGGGAGAAGAGAAGGGAAAGGGGACAGAAAGAGTGTTGGAGGAAATAATGGCTGAAAACTTCCCAACCCTATTGAAGGAGGTGGGCGCACATGTCCAGGAAGCACAGAGCACCCCCAGATATTATAAATCCTAACAGGCCTATTCCAAGACATATACTTGTCAAATTGTCCAATGCTCAAGGCAAAGAGAGAATACTGAAAACAATAGGAGAAAAGAGAACCATCACATACAAGAGAAGCTCGATAAGATTAAATGCTGATTTCTCATCCAAAACCATGGAGGCAAAAAGGCAGTGGTATGACATAGTTAAGGTGCTAAAAGAAAAAAACTTCCAGCCAAGAATTCTCTATCCAGCAAATCTGGTATTCAAAAATGTGGGAGAGTTCAAAGTATTCACAGATAAAGAGAAATTAAGAAAGTATGTCAATAAGAAACTCACACTTCAAGAAACACTAAAGGGAATACTGCAGTTTGAAAGGAGTAAAAAAACAGGAGAAAGGGAGTTGAAGGAGAGTGTAAGAACAACTAAAAAGATAAAAAGAAAAATAAAACAACATATGGCACACACAAACCTAAAGAAAATATGGCTAATGTAAGTAATTCCTTGACAGTAAAAACAATGAATGTTAATGGATTAAACTCACCATTCAAGAGACACAGATTGGCAGAATGGATAAAGAAATATGACCCATCCATATGCTGTCTACAAGAAACCCACCTTAAACCCAGGGATGCAAGGAGGCTGAAAGTGAATGGTTGGAAAACAATTTTACAAGCAAATAATAAGCAAAAAAAGGGTAGAAGTAGCTATACTAATATCGGACAAAATAGACTTTAAATGCAAGCTATTGTAAGAGACAAAGAAGGACACTGTATAAAATAAAAGGAATAATCTATCAAGAAGAAATAACAATCATAAACATCTACGTACCTAACTTGGGCCCATCAAAATACATGAGGCAAACACTGGAAAAAACTAAGTGGAGACATAGATGCCTCTACAATTATAGTGGGGGACTTTAACACACCATTATCACCACTAGACAGAACATCTTGACAGAGAATCAATAAAGAAACAAAGACTTTGAATAATACATTAGTGGGTCTGGACCTAATAGACATATACAGAACATTATACCCAAATACAGCAGGATATACATTCTTCTTGAGTGCACATGGATCATTCTCCAGGATAGAACACATGCTAGGCCACAAAACAACTCTCAATAAATTCAGGAAGATTGAAATTATACAAAGTAATTTCTCTGACCACAATGGAATGAAGCTGGGAATCAGTAAGGAGCAGAGAACCAGATTAGGCACAAAGATATGGATGTTAAACAACACACTCTTAGACAAACAGTGTGTCAAGGAGGAAATCTCAAAAGAAATCAGTAACTGCCTTGAAAAAATTGAAAATGACAACACAATGTATCAAACCTATAGGATGCAGCAAAAGCTGTACTGAGAGGGAAATTCATAGCCATAAATGCTTATATTAAAAAAGAAGAAAGAGCTAAAATCAAAGACCTAATAGCACACCTGGAGGAATTAGTAAAAGAACAACAAACTAACCCCAAAGAAGTAGAAAGAAAGAAATAACAAGGATTAGAGCAGAACTAAATGAAACTGAAAAAAAGCACTAGAAAATTTTAACAAAACTAAAATCTACTTTGAGAAGATTAATAAAATTGACAAACTCTTAGCTAGACTAACAAAAAAAAAGAGAGAGTAGATGCAAATACATAAAATAAGAAATGAGGAAGGGGATATTAACATTGACCCCACAAAAATAAAGAGTGTCTTAGAAGGATACTTTGAAAAATTATATGCCAAAAAAGATGCATAATTTAGAGGAAATGGACAAATTCATAGAAACACACAAGCAGCCTACATTGTCAAAAGAAGAAATCGATGAATTCAACAGACCAATGATAAGTAATGAGATTGAATTAGTTATCAAAAACCTCCCAACTATGAAGAGCCCAGGCCCAGATGGCTTCACAGGTGAATTCTACCAAACATTCCAGAAAGAGCTAACATCAATACTGCTTAAACTCTTCCAAAAATAGAAGCAGAGAGAACATTGCTCATTCTATGATGCCAACCTCACCCTAATACCAAGGCCAAACAAAGTCACCACAAGAAAGGAAAACTATAGACCAATCTTTCTAATGAACCTAGATTCTAAGATCCTCAATAAAATACTTGCTAACTGTATTCAACAACACATCAAATGAATTATACACCA
>JAQZBX010002761.1:0-69536 GCA_029593785.1 Cabassous unicinctus | reverse complement strand
ATATTAATAATATTATATTAACATAATAATATAATGGGGAAATACAATATATATTATATACTATATATATATTAACATATATTTCCTAATCTTCCTTCGCCCTACTCTTGATAAATGTGAACTGCATCCTCATGCATTTTGTAATTTTGAAAAAAAAAAAAGTGAGTTCATCTTCAAAAGGGTTTCTTTCTGTAGAAATCCTGTGCAGAGTGGATTTTGAGAATATCCTCCAGAGAGTTTGGGTTCTTTGTGTTTTCTTCTGCCTGGAACACTGGGACTATCACCTCCCCTAGTATCAAAATCAAAAAGCTCTTAGTTTCAAGTTTCCTGTGCCTCATGTGTAGTATACATTCAGAGACCACTGCATGTAAGGCAGAAGCTGGAAGTTTTAAAATTATCACAGGAGACTACTTTTTTAAAAACTCAAGTTTCCTTGCCGTCCCCGTATGTTGATGGGTGAATTATTTCAACTCATCTCCCTGCAGGAACCAGCCCTTGAGTCTCACAGTTTTATCAAGGTGTCAGTTCTAGCATTTGTAGGATTTATGTGTTATCTCATGTCCCTGCAAACACAAACCTGTAGACATTATTATTTCTGATTAATTGCCTATCCATAAATACAGTGTCAGCTGAACAAGTTGTTATCCCTCATTTTTTCATATGGAAATATCATTTCCTCTTTTGGAAGAATATCTGTCTATCTATCTATCTATCTATCTATCTATCTATCTATCTATCTATCTATCTGTCTGTCTGTCTATCCATCCATCCATCTATATATCTATCTATCTGTCTGTCTGTCTGTCTATCCATCCATCTATCTATCTATCTATCTATCTATCTATCTATCTATTTCATGCATATATTTCCAGTATTTTGGGATGTTTATATAAAAGAGGCCTTGCTCATTAGCTAGGCTCATGATCTTCCCAGAACCATAGTATCAATTTCTGCCCAAAATAATGTAATCTAAATTCCAGTGTGATTTTGTTGTATGCTCTGTTTGAAATATAAGAAGGGTTGTTACGTAACACCCCCAAAAGGGCCGATTGAATAAGGGTTAATTACTCCAGACCTTATGCCCATTTGGGACACCTCTATGGAGGAAAATCATTTAAACGTAAGACCTCAAATCTCTAATCCTTCAAACAGAAATATTCAGTTACCAGGAAAATAAATGATGTTGCTGTCTTGAGAAAAGATCATCACATATGCTTAATTCACAATCATTTCTTTCTAGCTACTATATTAATCATAGTGACTCTTTTGGGATAGGTGACAGTTTAATATCCTGCAGATTATTTCCCTAAAAGACTGTAGATATAGAGAAGACAGAAGAGAAAAAGAATGGAGTCTGTGGTATTGTATTTAAATCCTATGAAAATTTCAGTATTTACTATAAAATAAATTTGTTGAGCCCCTAACAGAGACATTGTGCTACAAGCTGTGAGCAATAGAAATAAGTCTAAAGTAGAGCCTGCCTTCTAGAAGTACTCTCTTGTTAGAAAGTCAGAGTTGGGCATAAAAATACACAAAAAGTGTTTCCTTGGGGGTGGGGCACGGCGAGTATTAGTTTAGTTTAAATTTATACAGGGAAAAACTTCCAGAACAAGGCAGAAGTAATTCTGACTGAGACACTGGGGAGATGGCATTTGTGCTGGGGCTCAAAAGGTGAGCATTATTTTGTAGAAGGATTCATAGGAGAACATTTTAGGTGAGGAGCTCATAGTGAATAAATGCATGGAAGTCTGAAATATAATATATTTGAGGATGAGGGCCAGTGAATGGGTCAGCTCATTTGGAGCAGAGAATTTCTGGACATCTGAGGTCACAGTATCAAAAGCTTACGGGAGAAAGGGACATAAGATACAGGGAGGGGTGAAGCACCCCAGGAACTAAACTAAAGGCTAATGAAATTAAGTTCTGTGACGTGGAGAGCGCCAGTCCCATCTGAGAACCTGCCATGGGCCTAACTCCACCAGCAAGGTCTGAACAGTGTGGCCGTATCTGAGTTCGCCAAAGAATTTAGGGTGTTTTTTGTTTTGTTTTCTGGTACATCTCTGATATTTAAACATTGCAAAATAATCCAAATCTTGAAAAGCACAGTTCGAGACCCGAACAAAACACCTGTGGGCCTGATCAAGTCCATAGGTCACCAATTTGCCAACCCAGACACAGAGTGAGTAAAAGGGAGGATTCAAAACCAAAATGTCAACTCGAAGACCTGGATACAATGTGCAGGTACAACCCGAAAGAAAGCGGAGACGAGAGATGGTGTCACTAAGCTTAAGATAGTATTTTCGGGATTTTAATCCAAACTCAAGAAGGAGAAACACCAAAAATACTTTTCTTCGCTATATTTGCCAAACTGTTTAGTCCAGATGTACGTTCTCATGAAAAGGAACACACATGCTATTTTTAGGTCATTAGTCTCACACTCTGTATACTTGCATTAATGAAAAGTTTTCCTTTGTATGTTACACTAATTGTGTGATATTTTTATAAAGCAGTTTTGAATTTATAAAGAATTTCCTCTGGAATGTTTTTTCTATTTGAGATTTCAAGAATAACTCATAAATACATGATAGGAAATAAAAGATAATTAAACATTTTCTCTAAACTAATTAGACATCTGGCATAAAAATTTCAATACCTCCTCTCTTCTCTCTTGTCATGTGTATATGTGTAAGTGTTTTGCTTTGTGTTTAGAATTCCTCCAACTAGCCACAAATAGAAGAAATAATTAAAATGTGTTTCCTAGTCTATGACCTAACAGAGGCTACTGCCAAAATCCCCTTGCTGACATGTCCTTTTTTTGGCACTGAAATTAGTCAAAGTCAGAGACAAAAGCCAATTTTACTTTTTCAAAAAATCACAACTCAGCACCCCATTCAAGTTAGATAAATATTTATGAAGACCCCTTTATAAAAACTGGTAGATTTCAGTACTACCATATTTGGCATGCCTCTCTCCTCTACGCAAATTTAAGTAGTCTGGCAGAAAGGGAATATCAGAAGATCCATTCAATTGACATATTAAAGACAGAAATAAAAGTTGACATCTACCTAGCCTCACGTAGTTTTCAAAGCCTATATATATTTTCTGGTAGGAAGACACTTAAAATTAACCTTTGACTTTGCAACTCCCTATGAAGCTGTCTTGTTCCATAGAGTAAAGTGTTAGATGAGTGTGATTCCTGTAACAATTTTTAAGAATGTGAGGTCTTGATTCAGACCTGGCCCCTCTACTTACCATCTGTGTAAGCTTAGTTGACTTACTCAACCTCTCTAAAGTACAGCTTTGCATCTGCACAATAGACAGGACTGCCTATCTCATTAGGTTCTTATGAGGATGAAATGTTGTAAAGTGATTCCGAAATGCTCAATACATGGTCATCGCTATACCTGTCACTGCTGCTGTTGCTTCTGCAATCATCATCATTATTAATACTGTCATGATAATATTTTATTAAAATCATGACGATGAAGCTGTTTTTGTTCCCAAAAACTCTATGTGACTTCATTTGCTGTTTTGAAGTCCGTGCCCAGTCTCTACAAAAGACCAGCTGCCAATGGTCAGGGGTTATAGGATTATTTTTAGCAATCTTACTAACCTGAAATGGAATTTTGGCAAGCTTGGTTTTTTTTAGTGTGATGCACAGAAGGAGAGCAGTATTTCTAATTTTATCATCTGCCCATAAAATCATGTTTTAGTGCTGGCTAATTCCATTAATTTTTAAAATACACTGGTTTAGCTTTTTGCGGCTGATATGGTGTATTTTGGGATATGTGGTGACTCTTTGTGACTCAGATGGGAGCAACCCACAAGATGATTTCAGAGAGTGGGTTAGTGCCTGGTTTGTATTGAGTGTTTGCATAAGTGAGGGTTCAGGAGTTCAGTCTCCAATGCAGTGTTTTACGTTTCATACAAAAATGTATGAACATAGAAGATACGAAGATATCAGGTGAAATCCAAATAGTAATAGCATAGTGCATTAGGATTCATAATAATTAGAGACCCTTAAATGAATAATCCATTATTATTTTGTTGACAGCGGAGAATATGTGACTGCCTGATTTCTCTGTCAACATACTTGGTGGATGGTGTAGGCAAGTCAGGTTATGGTTTTTTAAGCCACCATATTGGGTATATGTGTGTTTGAGAGAACAGGGGAGAAAGAGAGAGTGAAAAAGAGGGAAAGAGAGAGAAAGAACAGCAATTCATTGCCACTGCCAAGTTAAAGAATTTGGCGTTCTTTTAAATTGATGGGTCAAATATTTTTCATTCCTTAAAAAGGTAATCATTGGGTGATAAGTTCCATGAGGAATTACTTTAGTAAAACTCTTTGTTTTTAGTGAGTCAAAAGTTACATTTGGAGGTATTAATCAGACAACACAGGATCTTTATTTGATCAACTATGGAATTGGTCTTAATGCGCCTGAGGTCTTTTGATCCTGCCATTTTGAATTTCCCACTTTAAGCCTGTATATGCTTTGTCCTCACACTGTTGATTCCTAAGGAGCTTTCCATTGTTTATTAATACAGATATGCACATTAGAATTACAGCAACATTTTATGACTTCTCATCTAGAAAGTACTTTCTAGAACTCCATTAAACCAATTTAATTCTCATGTCAAATATCTATACAGCAGGGTTAAACAATTTTGTTCCATGTCCTTTTGTTTTATTTTATTGAAATTATCTTTATCAGGACGCGATAGTTTCCATCTCTGTGGGTTTTCCTTCATGGCAACATTTCTATGAAGTACAATTTTCTTAGTTTAAGTTTTAGAGGGATACGTTTTTAAAATTTCTAATGTATTTTTGTAAATGCTTTCATTAGAGAAGTTGTGGGTTTACAGAACAACCATGCATAAAATACAGGATTCCCGTCTACCACTCCACCACCAGCAGCTTGCATTGGTGTGGAACCTTCGTTACATTTGATGATGGCACTTTTTTGTAATTGTATATTTTTTAACAGAAGTTACCATTGTTACAATTGATGAAAGATTATTAAAATAGTAGTGAAATACATTTTGCCAAGAAGATTTTATTCTTCATCAATTTTTGGTCAATAAAAAGTTTTACTATGTGCAGTTTTAGCCATTGTGAGCTTCATTATTTTAGTTATTTCTACTGAGTCTAATTTTTGCTCCAATCTAGTTTGCTCTTCTCAGTGTTCTTAAAGAATATGAATTTTCAGTCAGGCCTTTTGTTTTGCTTTGTTTTGGGGACTAACCAATTTTAACATGCTCTGTTTTAAGCATTGTCAATTTAATTTGTCTCATTTCTGCCAATCATGTTTATTTACTAATTGGATAAAACAATTAGAGTCAGTGTTTATTGTTGAAACAAGGAGGAAAGAGCCTAAGATAGTACAAATGAATGGGATCCAGGATAAGAGTGGGGTCAAAATGTCGTTTCCATCAAAGCAGATGGTTCAAAATGTCCTGCTTCAGATTTTTATGCACCTAAGTGGGATCAATTTGGAAGCATGTGGTTTTGCTAAGTGATGATGATGCCTTTGAAATAGTCATTATATTTTATATTCTGTCTGTGTTAAGAATTGCTTTGTTCTAATACCCAAGGTTCCTGAGTGGCATATGTCCACTTTTAGTTATATTCACATTATATGATGAAAATTAGTTGTCAGTTCATCTTCCCATTGGAAAGCTAACTTAGTTTTGAATAATATAGTTATTTGTGACAAAGTGACATAAGACTGTAGAAGAGGTGAAAATGAGCTAGGATTTTAAGCAGTAATCATATACTAGGCACCATGACACATGCTTTACAAAATAATCTAATTTTCAAGACAAACAAGGAAGGATTTTCAGTTTTTCAGGTGAAGAAGCTGAAACAGAGAGCTAACCTTACCTGAAGTCAATTTGCTAATTAGGGATGGGGCCACAGGCAAAGTCCTCGTGCACCCCAAAACCTGTTTTGTATACAAGGCAAGAGGATCTATTCTGTGGTTTTTGCAAGTTGGAAAGATATTCCTTATTATTTAACAAATATGTATCGAGTGTGTATTAGGTACCAGGCCCTGTGCTAGGCTTAGGATCAAGTGTGTAGGAGAAGCCAAGTTCCTTCCTCTAGGAAGCAGCCGGTCTAGTTGGGTATACAGGCAGATAGAGGAGATTAAAGGACAAAGGACGGTAAAGTCTCTGGTTTGGGGATTAAGGCACAGAGGGCTAAGGTATTGAACGGTTTAAGCAGTGGAAATGGAAAATTGATGACTGAGATTACTGAAAAGTCAGGGAAAGAATAAAAATACCCCTTAATGAAATTACTGCAAGTGAGAGAATTTTGAAATATCCTGAAATATCCCTAAAAATGTTTATAATTGTATCCTAGCGATGATGATTCGTAATGGCTAGAAATTATCTAGATACCAGCATACGAATTAAATGCCAGCAACTTGAAAAGCTCAGTTTCCCTCTCTCTAAAAAATGAAAGTATCACTCATGCTTTTAGATTTATTGGGCCAAGTAGTCGGATTGAATGACCCTAAGATGAATCTCACGAGGTTTCCCCGACAGTGTCTCAAAGCCTTAGTACCTTATATAAGATTTAGCCTTATCTTATTGTTTCTATAAAAATTCTTTTTAAAGTATAAAAATGTAAATTTGTGTTTTGCATCATGACTGGGAGTGTTCTCAGAATAAAGTAGAATCAACCCCTTGACTCCAGGAAGAATTGTACGCAGTCTTTCCCTGCGTGTACACACATAAGCACACACACATGCGTGCACACACGAATATACAGGGGAAGAAAGATTTAGCAATTTTTCTTGTTAATTTATTCAAAGCCCTAATATTCTGGCCAGAAAATTAGCTTTTCTATAAAATGCCCTTGACATAGAAGTTTAAAACCAACTTTTCTTGTGGCTGCTGATTTTGTTCCCTTGGAAGAAAAGAAAATATTATTTGAAAACTTGTAGGTTAAACGTTAATTTACCTGACTTCCTTTACAATCCTCCACTTCAGCCAAATAACAGGAATTATTTTTATCCCAACACGCCTTGCATTTTCTTAGCGTAGTTTCTTTATTCATGCCTTTCAACTGCCCTAAATGTCCTTTTCCTCCATCTCTATTATTCTAAACCCTACCCACTCTGTGCAGGACAATATGACTGCCTCCCACCTCCTTTACACCTTTTCTGATTGCCCCAGCCAGCCACACATAGTGGGTCAGCCTTATATCATTTTATATCCACTTGTATTATGGTTTCCCAGTTAGACTGTCAGGTTCTTGAGGACCCATCTCCCTTAACTTTATATCTTACCAGCATCATACAAAGGGTGTATGGTCAATAAATATTTGCTAAGTGAGTGAATTTGTTAATTAACTAATTAGTGGCTATTTAGGGACTTTTGGACTAGTGGAAGCTTTGAAAGTAAATATTTTAGTCTCCAGGTTTCAGGAAAGCCTGTCTTCAGGACCGGTGGAAGGTAAAGCAAAGGGCATTGATCTGAACACACATTTTGCTGGAGCAATCAGGAATTAAGCATTGTTATGGAGGGACAATTGTTACCAAGGATTGGGGTCGGCGTTAAGTTCTGAGACCAAGCATCAGAGATAGACTGATGGTCTGCAGGATGCTCAGAAAAGGGAAACCAAGGGTTGGAGAGATGTCCTGTGCCTGAGAAAAGATGAGCTCACAGAGCAGATGGGGTTGGAGTTGAAGCACTGACAACTGTATTTTTGAACTTTGGAAAGGCTTTAATATGGAGGGAAAGAGTAGAAATAGCACCACAGGATATTAAACCAGGGAAGGAAGCTTTGGGCTCAACCCCAGCCTTGTGAAAACAAGGAAAATGACGTGGTCCTGGACCCTCAGTTCTGTGTTGGAACTGGGAGCCCAAATCCTGCCCCTCCACTGGATCTGGGATTCCCAGAGCCCAGGGCTCTTCTTCCTGAGAAGCCCTGCTCCTGCTCCTTCAACCTCCCCAGGCTATGATACTGTTGCTTCCAGCCATTTTTCCCCATTAATGGCTCTTCCTGTTCCCATTTTTGCTATGTCTCTTGCCACCTCTTCCACTTCCAGGCACGTACCCAAAGTTGGAGAGCTTTACCCTGAATGACACCTCAACAACTTCCCCATGGAAACTGAAACATGTTGTTCAGAAGCTGGACTGAAGGGTGGATGTAGGATACCATCCAATGCTCCAATGAAGAAATGCACACATTTCTTCAAATTGGCAGGCAAGACTGAGTGAAATGTGTAAATCAGATTTCTACTGGCTGATGTGATCTTCAGTGCACCAGAAAGAAAGAATATTCTTACAATCAGAATTTCTAACAATGTGACACCCTTGAGATAGGAAGCAAGGTTTGTTATGTGATTGAATGAGGCAGGTTTAAGTGAGAGGCCTAGTTCTCTTCATGTCAGAGGCTAGATGTCGTGTGATTGAATGAGGCAGGTTTAAGTACTAGGATCAGACTGGCTGGCCCCTCAGTGCCCTGTCAGCCCCATGAATGAATGAGAGGGTCAACAGACCAAGGAGAGGCTGAGCACACAAAACTGTGGTTTGCTTCTCAACAACTCGCCACTCTGTCACTATCCTCCTGCTCTCGTTCACCTATTTTGAAACAAATATATTTTGGCTTTTTCCCCCTTGACATTGTTCACTTTTGTTTGTACTTTTGCTTTTTGGCCAATAAGTATTTTCTTCTCTACTCCACTTTCATGGGCTTTTATTTTTTCCCTGTTGCACATTTGCCAGGAGACCTTTCTCCAGACTCCACCCTTTTTCTTCTTTGTCTGTACTTGGTAATTCAGACTCATTCAGAGTGTTGATAAATGAAAAATTTCACCTCATATAATACCATGGGTGTCAAAGGAACTGACCAAAGGCTAACAGCAGACATGATCAAGAGCAGAAATCGAAATATTTTGATATGAAGGGAGGAAGAAGGCTCTATCCTCACAGGAGGTTAAGCCCAGGAAGACTTAATTTAGGGGCTTGGCACAGAATATGGACCATCACAGCCTTTATATAGGTAAAGGGCATTGGTCCATTAGTTTGGCAATGCTATTAAAGAAATACTGTCAATCCTTGTTAGGGTTATGGATTGAAAACTATACACACACAAAAAAACACACCAAAACTATATAGTACACTTTGGTTATAATGTCGGTTGAGTCATCTTCTATGTGCCAGGCTGGAAAGCAAACCACCTTTTTCCATTGTTTCCATTGCTTCAAATTCATTAAAAAGGCATTACAGTTGCCACATAATGGATTTGTAAACAGATAGATGGTAGCTGTAAGCGAAATTAAAAGCCAAATGCCAGTGAATGAAAGGTGAGTCAAGTTGCTCAGTTTATCCAATATTTTAATAAGGTCCAAAAAATCCCACAGGAAAGTGGGTTCCCAAAAGAAAAATACAAGCTTTGAGGTCTTTAATTTTTCCACAGTATAAGCCTGACCTATTTAAAAAGCATAATTTCATAAGGAGAAGGCAAAAGGTAGATATGATTTTAAAAATTGAAGGAAATTAAAAATGCAATTGCAGAATCACAATCCACATTGGGGTCAATAATGAACAAAATTGACTCTGGCTTGCAAGGTCCACAAGAGGGTAACCAAAGACATCTGTTCCTGGAAAATGAAGCATTGGGAAATTGCAAAGAGTTCAGTCTGTGGTTCCAAAAAGCTCTTATACACCCAAAACTTTTTGTACTTAGAGACCATTAACACATCAATTCCTGCTAACTACCCTTGAAATAATAGCTAGGGCTTCTTGAAGCGAAGGGACATAGGAACCTCAGGAAAGTTTCCATCCTCAAACAAAACAAAACAAAACAAAACTACAAGGTCTCTCTCCAGACCTTGTCCTAGGCGATGGTGCTCAGAAAGAGGAAGAAGAGCACAACATGGGCAATTGCCTTTAGCAGGTGAAAGGGGAGAACCATTAGAGAGAAGATCCACGGGGCAGCCATTTCTTTGGAAGACATGAAGATAACTAGGAGTGCATTGACAGCAAAACCTTGACTAACTAGTAAGATCAGGAGCTAGGTACCACATTAAAAATAGCAATGACATTCAACTCAGAATAACCTAAACTGGTCCTTCTTAACAGGTCTCTATCCTTGGTCATGTCTTTTTAAACCCGTCCTAAGTATTAACTCATAATATCAACATGTCAGATCACAATACTTATATTTTAAGGTTGTAAGAAATTAAATTATGTGATATGTGATTAAATCAAATGATATCTAAAGTATGCAGCACGTTGGGTGATCAGTATGTGGTCTCCTCCTGCAAATGCACAGATTAGAAGGTTGCAGGATTCTATTTTTATCACAACACAGGTCAAGTAACAGCAAAGCAAACTGATGCCAGAGAATACTCTGACCCTATGTCCTACCCCGCTAATGCCTTCAGTGCCTTATAATGGGAAGTGGCATTTGAAGCATGAATGATGCAAGATCCCCGATTTCCAAGAATGTTGTGACTGTGACCTCATTTTCTACATGTAGAGATGGGGGTGCAGGTTTTCAATAATAAAGAATTTCAAAAGTTTGTATAATTTACCGTTAAAAAAAAAAAAACTTTCACTCCTTTAAAACAACTCTAGCAACAGCAAAGCTTTTATGCAGTGCTGGCTGCTTCTGCACGCTGCGAGGCACGTTATTTGAACTGTGTCACCACCTAACCATGGCCTTGAAGAGAGCTACTGTCATGGTCTCCATTTTAGAGAGTAGGCGATGGAGGTGCAAAGAGGATTGCACGATGTTTCACAAATTTAAGTGGCAGACTAAGAAATGAAAAACTCCAAGATAAGCTTTCTTATTCACTCATCTCTGCTGCGTTTCTGGTCTTCTGGGTTACCAAGACATTCTTTTTTTTTAAGATTTATTTATTTATTTATCTCCACCTTGCTGCTTTGCTTGCTGTGTCCATTTGCTGTGTGTCTTTTCTGTGTCTGCTTATCTCCCCCTTGCTGTGAGGTCCCGCTGCATCAGCCCACCAGGCCGCGTGGGTTGGCCTGCCCTCACAAGGAGGCCCCGGGAAGCGAACCCAGGGCCTCACACATGGTAAACGGGGGATCTATCGATTGAGTCACACCCGCTTCCCTGCCAAGACATTCTATTACCTGGGTCTGACACATCTTTCTGTAGTTGGTTCTCTTACGCATTGTTCCTATGTTTCTCAATCGTCTATGTATTATCTCTCTGTATTCTATCTACTTCCTTTTTTTTTTTTTTTAATATCCATGCTACTCTTTAAGTCTCTCTGATACAATTGCATTGCCTGTGTTTATTTCAAGGCCGATCACTCAGGCTGGCTAAAAACTTATTTTGGAAGCTTCATGCAAACTCCCACTACTTACGTATTTCACACCCCATCAAGCCATCAAACAAAGTTAGTTATATGTTTTTAAATGCATTACTTGACAAATGAATCAGAATAGGCTCTTCTAAAAGAGGACAGAGACTGACACTTCAATGTTGGTGTTTAATTTTGAAACTCAGACATATCCTAGAAGCTTGAAGAAAACGTCGTTACAACAGTCCCAACAACAAGCAAAGGCTCATAAAAGCAGACGACACTGTAATGGTGTATTTATATACATCATTACATGTATTCGGTTGTCTAAAATATTTTAGAGTTACTTTCATAATTGAGATGCAAAAAAATATACCTTCCTCTAATGTAGTTGGAAGAAATGTAATTATAACTTTATTTTGAAATTCTGCAAATCGGAGAAACTTGAGATTCCTTTTCAATGGCTGCTAAAGCCCTGTCCCTTTAAGTTAAAGGGCTGACAGGTAACTACTAAAAACAACTAGGAAATGGTTTACAAACTTGAGCCTTGTCGCTTCATTTTCCTTCCCTAGGTTTGCACCACCCCTGAGCCTTTGAGGGAAAAGAGATCTCAAGATGGAGATTTGGGAAAATAATGAAGATAAACTTTAGTATACCAATAAAATGAAATGATTTGGCTGGATTCTATGATTTTTTTGTCCCAAATTGTCTTCCTGAAACAGATTTGTGTTCTGACATAGATGCCAGTGATGAGTGCTTTGGATTAAGATCTGCTTACTGAGTGAAAAGTTGCCTTTGTAAATGATACTCTGGGCTCAATGATCAATTTATCCCACAAACCTGTTTAATTCGTGGAGCAATTACTCAAAAGAAATGCCCACGTTGGGACACAGGTCTAAAAGCACTGTGAATTATATTTTATATAAGAAGGTTAAATGTAAACAGTTTATAGTTTATGTTCCGCCAGCTTAACCATGAGCTTAAATTTGTTACATTTTCCTCCTTTTTTAGCTGAGATTTGAGAGGCATTTCTAAGTGACCCAGTTGGCTGAAAACAGATGGCCAGTTTGCCTCTTCTTGGGATCAATCAGAGTAGTTGCTCGACTGTACTTTTGGATGGTCTCATGTTTTTCAACCTTTCTAGGGTATTTTTTGGTACATGTGATAATGGTAAATTTTGGCAGTTGACAGTGGCATACAATATTTAAATTAGTCATTGCTTAAGTGAAATTCTATACCTCAGTAATCAATATTCAAGGAATTTCTATTGTAAAATCTTTTCAAATATTGAATAGAATTTATTGATCTGGCACATTTTGGACTGGATTTAGCACAAGCAGGGCATTTTTTGTTTATGTTAGTAACAGCATATAATATGTCTTACTCTAAAATATTGTTCAGAACTAGAAATAGAGTAGAAGAGATACATAAAATATGAAAAGCTTCTATTCTCATCCTATAAATATTTGCTGATGGGCCATCACTCACATAATTGAAAAAGATAGAAAGGTGTGTTCACAAAATCTTGAGTTAGTAGAGAAGCATTTTGTTTTTTTAAAAAGTCATCCATTTGTGAAGAAACATTAAAGAATCTTATTTCATAAAATCTTAGATCAATCTAATCACTCATATTCAAGCTTGAAAAATGAAAAACAAATAAGTTTAATTGATGCATAAAAGATCACACTGCTATAACTGCTATAACTAGTTGTAAGCCCACATTTAGGACTCCCATTTTCTTAATCAAATTGAATTATCCACTATTTTGTGATTAATTCTTTTTATTTCAGACCTCTACCTCAAAAATAGATTATACCACTTCAAAAATGCAAGACATCTCTTAGTTTGTGAGACCCAAAGTGTGAGATCAGTGACAACCCAAGTAACGACTGCTTTCTTGTTCAAATTTATGATCCCTTCTCCTTAGTAAATCAGTAAATCAATACCAAATACCAAAACAACCATGTGCCTTCCTAATATTATCTTTGGTCACGTCCCGTAAAATGGGGATGAAGTGGAAGAGTGAGAATGAGTTTTGAGGGCTGTCTTTGAACTTCTCCTTAACTCTATTTCTTAAATCAAAACATAGAAAATCTGTAGTTTAGGTAATAGTAATTTGCTAATGTTAATTTCACAGTTTTGACAAATGCACCATGGTAATGTAAGATATTAACAACAGGAAAAACTGGGTGACGTGTATAGAGGACCCCTCTGTTCTCTTTGCAACTTTTGTGTAAATATAAAATGATTCCAAAATAAAAGTTTGTTTCAAGCAAAACCAACAAAAAATCGTAGTGGCAGGCACTGAGTGAAACTTGAGGGCTGGAGATAAGTATGCTTCCTATCACTGATATGTGTTAACAATGCTGTGAGGTCCGGATATTTTAAGAGACTACAGAGATGAAACTTCAAGCTTTTCTATCACAATTTGTTCAGGGTTAACAATTCTCCTTGAGTATGTATAGTAGTCAGTACAACACCTTACAAATACTTTGGGTCTCAGTTGCCATATATAAACATATACCCACACACAAACACATGCACATACTCAGACTACTGACACTTATCTTGATATCTCTCAGCCAGCTCTGCTACTTGTGCAATCCCACACCTGAGTCCCTTCCCAAGAAGACTTAAAGGGTAGAGTGGCTCTCACATTGTGTCCCATAGCATTCAATTTCTCCCACTGCTGTGTCTCTCCCAGCCAACCACTTGTTGCCTTGTGAATAACAAGAATCACAGTGCATTTCCACCTTTCACCCTTGTTTTAGTTTGCTAAAGGGCTGCCGATGCATAGTACCAGAAATGAGTTGGCTTTTGTAAAAGGTATTTATTTGGGGTAAAAGCTTACAATTCCAAGGCTGTGTAAAGTCCAGCTCAAGGCACCATAAGAGGTGCTTTCTCACCAAAGTCAACTGCCAAGTGTTGAAGTAATGTGGAGGGTGATCTCCTCCTGATCTCTCCTTCCCTTCTGTGTTTACTCTCTCAGGCTCAGCTGCTCTGCTTTCTTCCTGATTTTAGCTGCAAGCTGACATAGGGGTTGTCTCTTAGGGCTTCCTATATCAGTCTCAACTGTTCCACTCTCTTCCCAAGTTCTGCTGTAAGCTATCAGGCATATAGCAGGGCTGGTCTCATCTTCAGCTACTGCTGGGTCCAGCCTCTTGAGGCTTCATGCTTAAGTGATCCTCTCTCTTAGATGGCAGGATCAAACATGGCAGTTCCCCTTATTCCTGTGTCTGTCTGTGTGAGTCCATTTATATTAGATTCGGCAAGGAAGTAGGGACTTAACCTAAATCACACCCCACTTATGTAGTCAAATCAAAAGCCTTAAAGCTACCTTATCAAGTAACCTTATCAAAGACACCTCAACTGAATTTAATGCAATCAAAGGGTATCACACCTAGAGCAATAGATTCATTTACAAACACAATCTTTCTCTTTTTGGGATTCATAAAATAATTTCAAACTTCCACAACACTTATTAATTTCCAGAGGATTAAGTGGGTCTTCAGGATCATGGGGGAAGAGGAAGCACATTTTAAGTGTAGTGTTTTTGTGCTTGGAGTTTACATTAGTAATCACCTGATCATCATTAAAGTAACATTTAGGTTCTAAATACCAAGTTATGCCAGGTCTACATTGTGGGTTTTGAGAATTCTTCTATTTTCACTAACATACCTTGTTATGCTTTTGGGACACATTTTCCCACCTTACATAACAGTGGGCACTGAAAATGCAACTTATTTAATAATGGTTTCACTAAAGCCAAATTTAAAATGATTATTCAAAATTATTACCTTGTTATAAGTAATGTAGTATAGCAGGAAGAGCATGGATATTTAGGTTAGAAAATGATGGGTTTGCATCTCAGTTCTAATACTTTCTAAAAGAAGAGAAAAATTTGTTCAACATCTATGTGTTGAAACCCATCAGTTAAAAAAAAATAGTCATTGAGAGGTATAAATGAAAATAATGTTATATGAAAGCCTAGCAAAATCCTTGGCATTTCACATTGGCTGCAGTCACAAATGTTATTGGTGCTCCACCCATATTCCTTCAACCTGTATGATTTCCATCCCTAGGATCTGTAACTCATTGCCTGGTGCTTTCTTCCAAGCTGAAGAAAGTTCCTCTGCTAGCAGGTATGTCACTTGTGAACTAATGTTCTCCAGGAGAAGTCCTCAATCAATGATGGATGATAGGTTGGTGCATATATCTCCCTGCTCCATCAGGTATGTGTGTTCTACACTGGTCCCAGAGACTCCCCAATGGGATTAAGTTCCAGTTACCCAGAGTGGTAACTTGCTTGATTATGTGTACTTCATTGGCTGTTTTCTCTCCTCTGTCTCCCTTCCCTACTGTCTCCTAAAGGTATTTGCTTGGATGAACTCTTAAATAAATTATTTATATTTAAAGTCTCATCTCAAGGCCTGCTTCTCAGTAACCTAAATGAATACATCTTCCTTCTCCACTGTAGATGTGTGCCATAATCAAAATAGCCCCTCCCTTATACACAATGGAAATTAGGAAATACCTTGAGGCAACTGAAAATGAGCATACAACATACCAAAAACTTATGGGATACAGCAAAGGCAGTGCTGAGATGGAAATGTATAGCTCTAAATGCTTAGAAAAGAAGAAATATTCCAAATCAGAGACCCAACCTGAAAAATGGAAAAACTAGAAAAAGAAGAACAAACTAAATTAAAAAAGAGCAAAAGGAAGGAAATAGCAAGGATTAGAGTCCAGATGAATGAAATAGAGAATAAAAACAACAGAGACTCAACAAAACAAAATTTGGTTCCTCGAAAAGATCAATAAAATTGGCAAACCTTTAGCTAGACTGACAAAGAAAAACAAGAAAGAGGATGCAGATAACTCAAATCAGAAATGAAAAGGATTACATTGCTACTGATGCCACAGAACTAAGAAGACTATAAGAGGATACTATTAAGAACTGTACACCAACAAATTGGATAACCTAGATGAAATGGACAAATTCCTAGAAACACACAAACTACCTACACTGACTCAAGAAGAAATAGAGGATCTCAACAAATCAATAACTAGTAAAGAGATGGAATCAATAATTAAAAACCTCCCAACAAAGTAAAGCCCAGGAAAAGAGGGCTCCACAGGGGAATTTTACCAAACATTCCAAGAAGAATTATCACCAATCTTGCTCAAATTCTTCCAGAAAAATTGAAGAGGAAGTAATACTCCCTAACTCATTCAATGAAACCAAAATCATCTTCATATCAAAGCCAGATAAAGATACCATGAGAAAAGAAAATTAAAGACCAATATCTCTTATGAACATAGATGGAAAAATTCTATATTCCATCTATGTTCATATACTAGCAAACCAAATCCAATAGCACAGTAAAGCCAAATCCAACAGCACATTAAAAAATTATTCACTATGATCGAGTGGGATTTATCTCAGGTAAGCAAGGGTGATTCAACATAAGAAAGTCAATTAATGTAAAACACTGCATTAACATAATGAAGGAAAAAAATGGATGATCATCTCAACTGATGTGGAAAAGCCATTTGAGGAAATCCAGTGCCTCTTGATAAAAAAAAAAAAACTTAGAAAACTCAGAATAGAAGGAAACTTCTTCAACACAATAAAGAGCATATATGAAAAAACTACAGCTAACATCATATTTAATGGTAAATGAGTGAAATTGTCCCTCTAAGATCAGGAACAAGACAAGGATGGCCACTAGGACCACTGTTATTCAACATTATACTGGAAGTTCTAGCCAGAGCAATTAGGCAAGAAAAATAAATGAAAGACATCCAAATTAGAAAATAAGAAGTAAAACTTTCCCTGTTTGCAGATAACATGATCCTATATACAGAAAATCCTGAAAAATACATAAACCTTCTAGCACTAATAAATAAATTTAGCTAAGTGGCAGAATACAAGATCAACATCAGAAAAGCAGGAATGTTTCTATACAAACTAGTAATGAACAATCGGAAGAAGAAATCAAGAAAAAAAAATCCATTTACAATAGCAACTAAAAGTATCAAATATCTAGGAATAAATCTAACCAAAGATGTGAAGGACTTGTACACAGAAACTGCAAAACATTGCTAAAATAAATGAAAAAAGGCCTAAATATATGGAAAGAAATTCTATGTTCATGGATTGGAAGACTAAGTATTGGTAAGATCTCAAAACTACTCAAAGAGATTTACAGATTCAATGCAACCTCAATCAAATTTCCAACAACCTTCTTTGCAGAAATGGAAGAGCCAATCATCAAATTTATATGGAAGGATAAAAGGCCCCAAATAGCCAAAGCCATCTTGAAAAACAAGAATGAATTTGGAGGACTCACACTTCCTGATCTTAAAACTTATTACAAAACTAAGTAATCAAAATGACATGGTACTGGCACAAGGACAGACATATGACCAATGGAACTGAATTGAGAGTTCAGAAATCAACCTTCATATTTATGGCCAACAGATTTTTGACAAGGGTGCCAAGTCCACTCAATTGAAAAAGAATAGTCTCTTCAACAAATGGTGCTGGGAAAACTGGATGTCCATATGCAAAAGATAAAAGTGAACCCAATATGTATCAAAGACCTAAATCTAAGAGCCAGGACTATAAAAGTCCTCAAAGAAAACATAGGGAAGCATCTTCAGGACCTTGTATTAGGCAATGGTTTCTTAGATTTTACACCCAAAGCACAAGCAACAATAGAAAAAATAAATGGGACCTCCTCAAAATTAAAAATTTTCCTGCATAAAAGGACTTTATCATGAATATAAAAGGTGAACCTACACAATGGGAGAAAATATTTCAAAATCACATACTCAATAAGGGTTTAATATTGAGACTATATAAAGGAATCCTACAGCTCAACAACAAAAAGGCAAACAACCGATTTTTAAAAATGGGCAAAAGGCTTGAGCAGACCTTTCTCCAAAGAAGATATACAAATGGCAAAAAGGCGTATGAAAAGATGTGCAACATCATTAGTCATTAGAGAAATGCAAATCAAAACCACAGTGAGATACCATTTCACACCCACGAGACTAGCTATTATTAAAAAACGGAATTACAAGTGTTTGAGAGGATGTGGAGAAATAAGAACACTGGCGCATCTTTGGAGGGACTGTAAAATGGTGTGCCACTGTGGAATACAGTTTGGTGATTCCTCAGAAAGTTTAATACAGAATGACCATATGATCTGGCAATCCCACCACTAGGTGTATGCCGAAAAGTATTGAAAGCAGGGACTCAAACAGATACTTGTACACTGATATTCATAGAGGCATTATTCACAATTGCCCAAAGATGGAAGGAACTCAAGTTTCCATCAGCTGATGAATGGATAGAGAAACTGTGGTGTATACACACAGTGGAATATTATTCAGCTGTAAACAAGGAATGGAGTTTGATATTTGGAACAACATGGATGAACCTTGAAGACATCATGTTGAATGAAGTAAGCCAGACACAAAAGGTTAAGAATTATATGATCTCACTGATACGAGATCATTAGAATGAGCAAATTCATAGAGTTAGAAACTAGAATATGAATTTCTAGGGACTGGGGTCAGGGTAGGGAACTGGAAGTTAATGTTTAAATTTTACAGATTTTCTATTTTAAATGATGAAAAACTTTTGGAAATGGGTGGTCAAGATGGTAGCACAACACTGTGAATTTAATTAATACCACTGAAATATACTTGAAAGTGGTTAAAAAGGGAAATTTTATGTTGTAAATATGGTACTAGGAGAAAATTTTTTTTAATTCCTAAGACTATCCATCACAAACAGTGAAACCTAAAGTAAACTATTGACTATAGTTAATAGTGCAATTATAAAAATGTTCCTTCATCAACTGCAACAAACGTACCATTAATGGAACATAAAATGGAACTCTATTTTATGCATGATTTTTCTGTGGCCCTACAACTCCTCTAATTTAAAATAATCAATAAAGACCAAAATAAGAGTCATTCTGTCTTTGAAATTGATTGCCTATTTATTTTACAAATCTATTTTATTCATCTAATCCATTTCAGCAACGATGGGATTATTTTATCATATCTTTTATTTCATGATATAACAGTGTATTCAAGTATATTTGGATTCAACTTTATGTTCTGTATTTTCTTTCTTCAAAATGTCCTCCAGTAAAACAACATTTAGCAAAAGCAGACAGAGTGTTCTAGGACATCCCTTCCTTTAGAGACATGAGTTCCTCTGGCATAAAAAAGATTAGAATCCAAATTGGTTAAATTGCTTCTTCTGTAAGTACAGTGACATGTTGTCTTGTTACAGTGGAACATGTGCTCTCATTTTGGACGAGCTGTTCTGTGAAAAAGTTTTATTTAGCTCACATAGCCAATCCCGGGATTTGTGGGTGCTACCTCCTTTCTATGTTACTGGCTTGTTTTTTTTCATCATTAGTACTTCTGTTCCATCAGCTGTAGCACAGTTTAGTAGCAATCCTTTTTAAAAAAACAAGATGTTTCTCAAAATAGGACAATCAGGTAGACAGAAAAGAGATATCAACAAAAGTAGGTCTGTTGTTCAACTGGGATTTGCTCCTTGAACAAATTCAGAGACGCTGAACCTCACACATATGTAAATGAATAGACATTCAGTGAGAATATAATCTGATGTCCTAGCACAACCTTTATCCTCTTTTATTAAGGAAAGCAAAGTATATAAAATCTGATATGGTTCAGAGGACACTCATATGCTTCACTTTTGTTCAAATTAAGGGAATTAAGTAAATGCATTGGCTAGATTCACTTTCTGTTCCCCTTTTTTTAAACAAGAAAACTTTAGGCTCTTTAAGCAAATAATATTTTAATTCAATTTACAATCAACAGATGGGTCCACTTGTTTATTCATGGTCTGATTGTATAGCTGATTTAGCCGAGAGGAAGCAGGGACTTTATTATTACTTTTTCCTCTGTGCATCAAATAAAACAAAAATTACATCATCCTATGTTTGCTCTTTGGACAAAATGATATTTTTCAGCTGCTCATACTTTCCTATACTTAGCAGAAATAACCCATGTGGAAGAAAGAAACAAGCCCCTCTAATGATTTCTTTGTCAAGCAGAGATGACATCCTCTTCAGAGCACAACTTGGAAGATGCCTGAGAAATAGCCAGACCACAAGTTATCCAACATCCTTTTGTTGTCCGTACTTAACTCTTCTACACATGCCAATCTAGCACTGCTCTGGGGAAGTCTCCATCCCGAGTATGACGATACATTAAGATGTTGTCTCTGGTCCAGAGCATACCTCTAAGTTTTGACTCTCTTCCTACAGGGCATATAAATTTACCAGTAATATTTTTAAGCACACACACTTGATTGAATTTTGCGATATCCTTAATTTGTCTTGGATAAGTTATCTTTGTTTCTAAATCTTTTTCCATGAGGGATTAAATTAGCAGTGCTGCCATATTACACTTTCTCACTTCCTCCTTCCCCTCACTTAAAATTCCAGGGCACAGCTTTCTAATCTGGATCTTTGGACTGTGCAAGTAAGAAAGGGCCACAAACACCTGAAAATGTATAGAAAACCGTGGGTGGGTGTGTTTCTAGATAAGCATTTCTCTGGGGAAGGGAGCGTGTCTTTCTTCACATTGAAAAATGGGTATATAACTCCTGGACTTTAAAGCACTGCTGCTCCTGGATTTTCCCCCTCAGATATCTATGAGTCAGGAAATTCTAAACTTCATCACATGCCACCTGTAGGTTCTACTGAATAAATTTAGACACCACCTTCCTTTTCCCATTAAAATTCACTGCTGACCTCATATTTTTCTCTCACCTTTTTGAATTTCATGCCTTCAATTTTAGTAACAGATAGAGAGAGAAAGGAGAAATTAAGCTCCAAATTGCTGCCAGGAACAGTGGCTGGATATTTTCTTCACATGGCATCTTATTTTTAATGCCACAGCAACCCTACAAGGTAGAAAGTATCCCTGTTTTTACAAATGAAAAAACTATAGCTCAAAAAGATTATTTATTCCTTCGGCATAAATGTCAGAGTCCAGATTTGAATCTATGTTTGATTTTCCAGTTGGGTCCTTCCACAAAGCCCTTCCAGCCAGGATAAATGGTTTTAACTTACTAATGGCAGGAACTTCACAACTCTCACGTTTGATCATTGTTCTCTATCACTCAAAAAATCATTTTACAACTCTGTGCATAAACCTAGTACAGACATGTTTGCATATTTACAAATGCATGTGTCGATACAGCTGCATCAAAGTTATCATTATCTCATGCCATCACAGAGGGCAAGTCCAATTTTTAAAATAATACTTATTAAATCTTACTATTGTCGGGTGCTTTGTTAAGTTCTAGAATAGTTGCTTTCAATTCTAGGCTTCACATTAGAATCTTCTGGAAAACTTTTTTAAAAATGCTAATACCTGGGATCAGCACCAGAAATTCTGATTCAGTTAATGTGCAGTGGGACTCGGGCAGACTATTTTTAAAAGCTTTTCCAGCTGCAGCCAGCACTGGGGAGCACCATTCTAAAGCAGTGGTTCTCAAAGGGTGGCCCCCAGACCACACTATCAGCGTTACTTGGGAACCTGTCAGAAAGGCAAATTCTCACCCTTTCCCTCAAAACTCCAGCCTATGTCAGAAACTCCAGCAGCAGCGCCCCCGAGCTGTGTAGCAAGCCCTCTAGAGACACCAGATGAATAAGGCCCAGTCCTGGCCACTAAGCCTTTTTCTTGAGTCTCAAGGAATTTCCAGTCGTTTCTAATTTGCATTGTAATTACCTAACACAGTTCCGCAATCTATAACTTTAGTTCATGATGATAGGATTATCGTTACTTAAAAAGTGTAATAGTTTTTCATCTCTTCTTGGGGACTATTAAATGAAGTGTCCATGAGAAAGTAATGGTCGGTGAGTAACACCCCATAACAAAAGTCTCATGAGCCACACGGGGCGGCTGCACGCTCCCAGGGTTTTATAATGCACACACGTTTGCAAGGAAAGAGAGAAAGGGGGGAGAATTTTTAAATATAAAATCTTAAAAGGGAAATAGTCCCAATAAAGCATTCTTAATTAGCCTTTGTGATGGTCTCCATTCTAGATGATGCAATTATTATTAATATATTCTCTATTTTCTCATCTTAATATAGCTTCATAATGGAATAATTAACATACAGTAAACTGCACATATCTAAAGCATATAATTGGATAAAGTTTGAAACAAATATATACCAGTATCGTGAAATAGTTGTTGGGGGCATCTGATTTTATTACAGGTATCTTTTAGTTGCCCACCATTCTCCATCCACCACTCAAATGGCATGAGGTTGCAGAGAGAGCCTCCTGAGTAAGGTAGCATAAGTAGAGACCTAAAGGCAACTTGATAGTAGCCCAAGTGGATAAGAAGAAGAAGGGTTGTAGTACAGGGTGGAAATACAGCCTATCTCACCTGTCTGAGGTCTAGAATCTTGTGCACCATGCAGGGTTTTAAAATGTCTACCAGCCCCCTTCACTTATTAAAATTCCAATTGAGAAATGTGCCTACTGGTTATTGAGATGGACAAGACCATATCAGTCCGCCAAATGGGTGCTGATGCAAAGTATCAGAAATCTGTTGGCTTTTATAAAGGGTATTTATTTAGGGTGAAAGCTTACAGTCCCAAGGCCATGGAAAGTCCAACTCAAGGTACCATAAGAGGTATTTTCTCACCAAAGTCAGCTGCCACGTGTTGAAGCAAGATGGCGGGCGATCTCTGCCGGGTTTCAGCCTTCCCCTCTGGGCTTCCTCTTCCTCTTGAGGCTCTGTGGCTCAGCTTCTTCCGGATCTCAGCTGAAGACTGGCATAGGGCTGGTCTCTAAGGGCTGCCTATATCAGTCTGGGCTCAGCTATAAGCTATCAGGCAAAAGTCCACCTCTCCCCGGGGCTTCAGGTGTTTGTGCCTTCTCCTTTCTGTCACATGGCAGGATCAGAAATGACAAAATTCTGTCCTGACTGTGTGTTTTCTTGTGTCTGTCTGTCCGTGTGCGTGTCCATTTATATCAGAATCAGTGAGTGGGTGGGGACTCAACCTGAGTCATGCCTTATTGATGTAGTCAAATCAAAAAAAGCCCTAACTCAATCTTAACAGGTAAGCCAAATCAAAGAAACCTCAGCTGAATTTAATGCAATCAAAGGCTACCACACCCAGAGGAATGATCAGTTTACAGGCATAGTCTTTCTCTTTTGAAGATTCATAGAATAATCTCAAACTGTCACAAAGACCATCACTGAGAGTAGCTATCCCTGTTCCTGTCTCTGCATTGGAGAAACCTGTTTAGCTTTGGACACAAGTCCATTCTCAAGTGCTTATCTCTCTGCTGTGTTTTATAGAGAACATCTTGCCTAAAAGTATCCTTTCTTTTTTTTAGATTAGCAGTGGAATCTAATCCTTTGCCTTTCACTCCCTTTTAACTCT
Organism: Cabassous unicinctus; assembly: GCA_029593785.1. Lineage (NCBI taxonomy): Eukaryota > Metazoa > Chordata > Mammalia > Cingulata > Chlamyphoridae > Cabassous > Cabassous unicinctus. The sequence goes on along the minus strand of JAQZBX010002761.1, from coordinate 45,791 downwards.
TTCTTCTTTCCTCCAGGAAAGTATCCCTTCCTTAAGTGTTCGTTTATCATTACCCCAACGTGCTAACACTGGGCCTTACTTTCTGGTCTTAAATTCCCATCTCTCCCCCATGCAGGTTGGCTCCATGAACTGGGAAAGAGGCTGGAGTCACCGTATTACGGCAACAACACCCTGGGGGGCCCGTCGATCCGAAGTGCCTATATCGCCGCCCTGTACTTCACCCTCAGCAGCCTCACCAGCGTCGGGTTTGGGAACGTCTCTGCCAACACCGACGCAGAGAAGGTCTTCTCCATCTGCACCATGCTGATTGGGGGTGAGGGGACTTCTTATTCCAAGAGAAAAAACGTGTCTGACAAACGCTCACTGCTCTCTTTGCTCTGTCTTCAAGCAAGATAGAGAGAAACTGGTTTGCATTGGAAGATTCAAAATCACTACTTAGGAAGTCAGCAGCAAACATTTCAATACACCCATAGATTAGCAATAAAAGTCTTTGATGTGAAAGAATTCCACTTTCTGCACAGGTGAATAAATAGCCATGTACCTGGCGGTTCATTTTGAAAGAGCAGGCACAGCTACTGTTTTCTTAACATGGCAATTTATCTATTATGTTAGTGCCTCACCTGAGTCCCAGGTATAGGTTTGAAACTCCCTTTTATAGCCCCAAACAAGTCAGTGTTATCACCTTTTATTAACACTGATGTAGCAAATTAAGGATGTTTGGTAGAGCACTTTGTTAAAAACAAAATTAAAAACAGCAAACACCGATGCAATAGTTAAAACATCTACTAATTGTTCCTTTGTTTCATTCTCCATGCTACATACTTTAATGCAATATCCTAGGTAATTCTTAAAGCGAATCCGTGGGTTGGCGCTATTATTATCACAAATATGCAGGTTGGTATATTAATGCCCCTGAACTCCAAACCCTCCTTTTGTATGTTCTGCTTTGTAATGCTGGGGTTTAGATTCTGCAAACCACAAACTTCTTTACCTGCTGAATGCCAGGTGCCTCTGCCAATAGGAGGTGCCAGAGGGAGACTGGAAGGGAGGAGGAGGGGAAAGGAGCTGCCTGCTTCTGGTGTGCAGGCATCTGTCTTCAGTGACTTTTCAGCTCAGCAGCAGCAGGTTCCAGCCTGCAGCCTCTTTCAGCTCTCCCAGGACCAGCTTCACAGAGCCCTGCAGAAATCCAGTTCTGGCGCATCCTCTGGGCTCCTAGGTTCCGACAACACCACTTCTTCTCTTTGTGCCTCCAGCTCTCAGGGCAGCAGTTTCTTCTGCTGCCCTGAGGCTACTGTTATCTCCCTTTTTGCTCATTCAACCCTCCAACACCAGGGAGCCAATTCTCCATAGTAAAGTCCCTGTTTGAAATATTTAGTATTATTCCTCTTTTCTGAACCTCATAACTGATACAGGGTTGATACTATTATTATCCACAGTTTTCAGATGCCAAATTTAAATAAAGTAACTTTCCCAGGGCTTCACAACCAGTAAGTAAAAGACCAAAGGCTTGGACCCAAGTGAATACCTACCTCTCTCTTTAAATACGAAACCGGATACTTAGTGAATTGTAAGACTGATGTCACAGAGTGGTAGGAAGTGTGGACATCTACCTGGATCAAGTAAGCTTTCCCCTTAGACCAGGGTTTTATTAGAATTTCCTGCCTCCCAGTATTTCCCTGTCAGCCTGTTTTATCAAGTGCTCCTAATAGCCTTAATCCCAGGCATCACTTAGAGTTTTGAACCTTATCATTAGACATGGTTCCCACAGGGTTCCTTGCATGGGAGATGTGATATGAGTATGTGGGACTTTAAGCAATTAATTATCAAAGAAGTATAAATGCAGACCTTCCCTCAAGGAGCTCATGGTCCAGTTGGGAGGAGCTGGGCCGTATTTCTGTGGAAGGACTTTTAACAATTCCTGTCGGGACTTGCTGAGTGCCAAATCGGTTAGGCGGTTCAGAAGTGAAGCAGTGAGGAATGAGCTCCAGGGCTTGGGAGAATTTCTTGGAAAGAAAGGCAGTGCTTATGGCGGGATTGCTGAAATAGCATGCTGGGACCGCAGCAATTGTAAGGGGCTCTTGGCAGATGTAAAGCATTAACAGCCTGGGGAGCAGAGAAGAGGAATTCTCATTTTTTGAGGAGCTGCAATGTGCCAGGCCCCAGGATGGCTGTTTTATACCCAGTGTTATGACTTACGTAACTGCCACTCTCCTAGATGGCCTGTGTTTCAGCCAAGCAAAACGGCAAGCATTTTGCAAATAAGCACAGTTTATACTTATTTACTCTCTGTCCATGTTCCTTCTTCTCCTGATGGAAGTTTTGGGAAATGCTCAAGGCTTAAGCCTACTAATTTGACATTTGAAGAATATTTTAAATAATTGAGGTCATTCTCTCCTGACCCACCTGCTGAATTCTGAGTGGTCCTGCACTAGGTTTTATTAAAGGTATAAACTGTTCCCTGCATTTCACTGCAGGTAAAAGCTAAGCCAGTCACGGGGCCAAAGAGGTGTGGGAAACCACCTGAGAATGACACTTTGTCACTTGTTTGGTACATGTTTATTGAGCAAATTTTCCTGGTGCAAAACCAGTGCTGTTTTGTAAGTAGTTTAGAGCATTTAGGTATCTTGAGCGACACGTAGGAAACCAGCATTTTTGAATGCCAGATGGCATCTAAGTCCTAAATTTGTGCTTGAGAGGGAATAACTCTGTGTTATTGTGAAAATTACCTTGGGCTAGGAGAAATAATGCCTGCATTTTAATATTTCTTGAGCAACTAATTACTTGCATGACTTTGGGAACTAATCATAAGAGCTTACATGTATTGAACACTTAATTCTCCTAAAACTATGGCACAGAAATTAATACTCCATTTTATTCATAAGTAAACAGATTTTTAGTGAGTTTAAATACCAGGATTCACTAAGGCTTGGCAACCATTTTTGGTAAGATATTCATTTCAGTATATACTATAAATTGATTTTATTCACTTAATTTCTTTTTTTCTTTATTAGGGAAGTTGTGGGTTTACAGAACAATCCTGCATAAAATACAGGATTCCCATACCCCACCCCACCACCAGCACCTTGCCTCAGTGTGGAACATTTGTTACAATTCATGATAGCACCTTTTTATAGTTATACTATGAAATAAAGTCCACGGTTAACTTAGGGTTCACTGTTTGTATAGCAGGCTATCCATGGATTTTTCTTTAATTTTCATTCTGTTACCATAGAAACAATCACTGAATTTCTTACACAAATAATCACAAATTATTTGTGTAAGAAGTTAAATCATTTTTATTTCATTTTTTTTAAAAGAAAAGTTTAAAGTGTTTATTACTATGGACACAAGTCTAGGATATCTTTTTAGGAAACCCCAGAAAATACTGATGAAATTGCTAGTAAGCAGTAGCAATACTGAATGAATGCCACAGCCCCAGGTAGTTACCGAGGGCAGAGGTGCCTGCAGGCTAGGTGAGGACAAAGGGGTGAAAAGGTGTCCAGTGAACCAAGCTGGAAATACTCTGGGGATCCACCAGAGTTTCCGTAGACATTGTATAGGCTTTAGCTTTTATGTGTATTAAGTTCCCACTTAAAATTCCATTTAAGTAGCTATAATTAGAGACTGTATAAACAATTGATGTATGGGAAGAATATTTAAGACTATCAAACGAAGGGCTTAAGCAAAAATAGTGAGAAAAATAACCCATGCCTAGACAAATCTATGTAAAATTTGAGAATTTCCAAAATAAAGAGGTAACTCTAAAAGCTTCAGACAACTATTAAAATTAAAAACAGAGTTTAGTAAGGTTATTAGAAACAAGGTTAATATGCAAAAGTCAAGTAAATATCTATATACTGGCAACTAACAATTAGAAAATGAACTAAATCATGATTATAAAAACTTCAAATGCAAAAAGCTGTACCTAATTAAAGATGTGTGAGACATCTATACAGAAAGTTACAAACATTAGCAAGAAAGTATACAAATGGACTAAAATATGTAGAAGGGTATACAATGGTAATTAATTGAAAAAAAAAAAATTTGTAACCATGTCAGTTTTACCCAAATTAATCCAAAGATTCAATGCAATACCAATAAATATCCCTGTAAAGGTATTTGTGTGTGTTTTAAAAACAGGCAAAGCTGCTTCTAGAATTTAGTGGAAGTACAGAGGGCTAAAATCAATCAATGCCATCGTGAAGAACAACAAAATTAGGATATTGTGCTATAGATATTGAGATGTACTATAAATTAAGCCACAGAAATTAGACAAATACGCCAATGGAATAGAATGAAAACAGGCCTACCCACATATGGCCACTTAGTTATGACGTAGGTGCCACTGAAAGGCAAAGAGGAAATGGTAGTCTTTCATTAAATGTTGCTACATCAACTGGATATCCACGATGATAAACAATCTTGACCCCTCTTTAAATTGTACATTAAAATTAATTAGACAGATACAGAATATCATAATCTGTCCTACACTGCTGATAGGAGGGATCTGAACATACCTCTATTCTGTGACTCAGAAATTCCATTTCTGAGTGTACACCCGACAGATATGCATACATATGCGCATCCAAAGACATATACACAAATACCTGTAGACCATTATTATAAGAGTCTAAAACTGGAAATGAACCAAATGCCCATTGATAAACTAAATTGTGAAATAATTATTCAATGGAGTACTATAAGTCAGTGAGAATGAATGCATTACCATATCACGCAACAGCATGGATGAATCTTAACTGAGTGCTCAGCAGAGAAGCTAGACACAAAAACATTAATTTTGTATGATTTCATTTATAACAAGTTCAAAATAGGCAAAACTTATTGATGGCAATACCATTCAGAACTGTGGTGTCCTCTGGTGATGGGAGTGACTAGTGACCGTGAGGAGGATACTAGAGAAGCCTCTAGGATGCCGATAATAATATTCTGTTTGTTCAGTAGGTGGTGACTCCGTAGGAATGTCCAATTTGAAAACTCTCAACAAGCCGTACATTTAGGATCTGTGTAATTTTCTCTATGTATGTCTTACTTCAATATTAAAGTTACCTTGTAAAATTACAATAGATGAGCTTAAAATAATAGTATAGCTTTGCTTTTAGCAGTAGAATTTAGACAATTAATTTATACAAGACAATTTAGACATATAGATACAGTCATATTGTCTAAGATGTTGGTGATGATGAGAAAACTTCAAAGAAATCATTTTTAAAGTTTACCTCTGGGGAGAGGGATGAGGATACGGGGTGGGTTTGGGGCTGAACTGTTCATGACAAATTTTCTAAACAATCTGTTTATAATTACAAAACTTTTTAAAGAAAGTATCAAACTATCAGAAATTCATTTCCATTCCAAAAATATTTTTGGCAGACACTGCATTAGATGCTGGGGAAATAAAGATGAGTAAGATACGGTACTTTCCCTCAAAGAATCCACAGTTTAGTTATGGAGATAGGTACTTAAGCAGATGATATCTTTTTTTGTTTCCTTTTTAATCTTTTTTCTATTACAATTTGTAACCCAGACACATTTAGAAAAGACTGGAAAACACACACAAAAATTAAAATTATATATCTTTCCATCACTGAAAGAGCCTTTTCAGTCTCTCTCTCTCTATCCCTCATTTTCTGAAATATTTATATCTAACTATGCATGTCTTTTTCTCACCAAAAGAAATATACTATGAACATTTCCTCATGTCTTTAAAAGTTCTTCTACCACACTTAGTAGAGGCTGCCTGATAGTGACTAATGGATTTGCCTCAATTGGTGAAGCCATCAATTTGGCCTGAGGGTTAAATCAAGCTTCCTAGTGAAGAAGACTCATCACTAAGGACATATAAAGCAGTGCTGGCACTGAAAAGGTAGAGTGAAACCCCAACAGTGAATCCGTCCCGTAGGTCCCCGCCATCCTCCATAGTCTACCCACTGGGCTATGGTGTCTTTACACTGCCAATTAAATTCATGTAGGAAATTGTCCTCACTCTGTTTTCTCTGGTACCTGCCATCAACAATTCTGTGAACTTCTAGCAAAGTCTGGGAAATTCGAGGACAATGAGGAGGTGGGAGAGGAGAGAAGAGACAGACAGCTACGATTACCCAAACCTTGAGTTCTAGTATCTCCTTTTATTTCAGGAGAGTTAGAAGACACCCAAAAACTGATGGCTAAAGAAATTAGCAATGATGTTATACCCCAGGAGAGCAATGTTGCCAAAATTCCAGAGAGAGAAGGGAGGGAGGATGAGAGAGTTTGAAAAAGAATGCGAAAGGAAGGGAGAAGGAAAGTAAAAGGAAGCATGGGCAAGCCCTATAGAAGTGCTATTTTTCATTTGAGGTCTAAGGACTTTCCTCTCTGATCCCAATTGTTGATGTTCCTTCAAAGATCTGATGCTGAGCTGAGATTTTACAAAATTCATTTTATACAGAACTCCTACACAAAGAGAGAAAGCTTCCCACACACTCAGCAGGCCTAGCATGCTACTTCAAGAACTGTATACATCAAATTTCATGTGAGTAAATGGGAGAGTGAGCATTCATTTCCAGACTGACCTGGATATAGAAGTTCTTGAGTCAAGCTTTGATTCAGCCTGAGAGTTGCACACAGTTTCTACCAGTGTGTAAATGATAACCAGTGACAGAAAGGACATAATAACTTTGGAAAATGAAAATATATGAGAGCCAATGTTTTAATTTTTTATCTACTTAAATAAGAAACATTTTCCTATGCTGAAATGAGACTTTGAAATTATGGTGACTCAGACATAGAATAGTGCTTTCCAACAACACTTATGAATGCTACAATTAATCCAGTAATTCATTTTATTGATAATGTACAATTAGGATGCTAAATGATCTGAACATATTACTTCTCTTACTTTAAGTGCTTTACACACATTATAATTAAGCAAAGCAAAGTTAAAATCATACACATAATTAAAGAAAGCAGTGTTAAAATAAATGGAATAAAATGGTTCTCAGTACTTGGTTTAATCTCCATAAAAAGACTATTACATATTTTTAAGATAGAAGAGCTTCCAACCTTAGTCCATGAGAATATTAGCAAAACCTAAAATTAGTGTTTAATTTCTTTGATTTGGAGGAGAATCAGTTTTCTTTGGTGAGTGCTTATCACAAGTAGAGGTCTTCCATTCCAAGCAAAATAATCAGAAATGTGCTTTTAAAAACATTCAGAACAACAATGAACTTGTATCTAGAAACTACCTAAAACCATTCAACTTTGAATTGTGAAGCAATATACATTTTTCTTGAGATATTTTTGACCTTTGGGGAGATATTTAATTTTTTAACACTTAGGAATAATATATACTTGCAACTTCTTGCTTATAACTGGCATCTATTGAGTATTTATTAGATTTCTTTCACCAAGAAGTGCTTTTCAATAAGGAATCGTACATCTGAGTCCTTTTGCACATATATTATTCCATGAATAGCTTGCTGAGCACTATGAAATTTCATGATAACACTCTTCACTCTCATTGGAAAAATTAACTTAAGTTAAGCACCCACTGTTTTTCACACAATTACTAGGCACCTTATTTATATACTACCCTCATATACTCATAGCCCTATGAGTAATATACTGTTACTTCCATGTAAGGGAACTGAGTCCGCATAAGGAAATTATCAGCCCTGTCTGAGTCTAAAGTCTGTATTCCCTCTGCAACATTTTATTGCTTCCCGAATATACAGACCCTTTCTTACACCTTATTCTATTGGCTTTTCCAAAATACTGAAGGACTTGTTATGAAAGGGGTGACTTTCATCGTAAAGAAATGACATATGGCCTGATAACGGGTTTTAATTCTGGTATCTGATTATATTGAAATTAGTATTCCAGTGTTTGATAATTTCCAGGAAATAGAGAACATTTTAAAAAATGATTTGAATTGAGGTTGTCTTGAAATATTGAGGAGGATAGATGTAATAGCATGCTGGCCCATTTAAACTTTGGATGCCAAGGAACTTTTAACATAGCTCCTTGAACACTGAGGTTTTGATTCAGGGACATTTTAATAGATCTTAATAGACAAACTATTAAACTTTTAGTCTATATCTCTGTTTTGTTTTGTTTTACTAAAAACTACAGAATTTGGTAATTTCACCCAAACCCTGAGTTTCCCAAGGCATTGCCAAACCTGCCCCCAGAATGGGGATCACAGATGAAATGCAAATATCAAAATTTATCTGCCCATAAATGTACGGGAACCTGGTCCCCCCTTCACCTTGCTTCTCTTTTACAGCCCCAGGTGAGTCTAAGACCTTCTTTTATTATCTGCTGGTGTTTGAAAAGGCCGTTCAATTTCTCTTCTGCTAATCAACATTTAGCATAAAATCATGCCATGGCTCTTTCTGACTTCAAGATACCTAACCACTCCCCATTTGGGGAAACTCCTGGAAAGTGGAGTCGGTCCTCTTGCTCTACTTTTCTACAGAAGAAACACGTTCATCCCCATCACCCTCGGATTCTGTTGAACAAAATCTTCTCTCTCATTAAGCTTTCCTGGTGGAGGAAGGAGAGACTTAGCCAGGAAGTGGGAGTGAAATTCTATCTGACTGATAAACCTCTCAAGACAGTAGTCACGTGTGTACCACACTGGCTCTTCGCAGGCTGGTGACAATGACTCTGTGAATTTATTTGTATCTTGAATAATCAGCATCTCAAATTTTCTGATGTATCCCTTAAAATTAAAGCAACTGGCGAGTAGGAATGGGGTTGGGTATATTTTTGAGCCAAGTTAATCTCAGCTTCCCACTGCTCAGGAAATCTCCAGTTACATTTCTAACAACTTTCTCAATACTTTCACCAACATAAATGTGTCATATTTAAAATCCTAAACTAATTTAAAATGATGAATTTTGGAGGTGAGACTTATATTCCCATAGAGGCTGTATTAGTCTACCAAAGGGGTGCCAATGCAAAGCACCAGAAATCTGTTGGCTTTTATAAAGGGTATTTATTGGGGGTAAAAGCTCACAGTTAAAAGGCCATAAAGAGTCCAACTCAAGGTTGCTTTCTCTCCAAAGTGAGTTGCCACGTGTTGAAGCAAGATCTCTGCCTGGCCTCTCCTTTCCCTCCAGGCTTCCAGTCCTCTCTCCCTCCTGGTTAGGACTCTCAGGGCTTCCTATATCAGGCTCGGCTCTCTTCCCAAGGTCAGCTTAGGCTATCAGGCAAATGGTCCATCTCTTCCCGGGGCTGCAGGATCAAAAATGACAAAGTTCTCTCCTCTTCTGCGTCTTCTTCAGTGAGTGTCCGTTTATATCAGCCCACCAAGGGGACAGGGACTCAACCTAAGTTACACCCTACTGGCGTGGTTGAATCAAAAGCCCTAAATTGATTTTCTCAAGTAAACATAAATCCTTTGAATTTAATACAATCAAAGGGTATCACACCCAGAGGAATAGATTAGTTTACAATCATAATCTTTCTTTTTTTGGGATTCATAAATTACCTCAAACTGCCTCAAAGGCTAACCAGTTATGATAGAGTTTTTTAAAATTTATTTGCTATGATTAAAAATAACATTGATAACTATTAAAACAATGCAGATATGTGTATAGAGCAGAAAAGAAAAGTCCATCATAACCACAATGGCTGCTAAGAGATTGAGTATGGGTCATAGGGACCTATTTTACATATAATTGAGTATTTTTAAAAAAATATTTTTACTCCAGTTAAGCCATTTAGATTCAAAACAACTGCATCAAGATGCACTGTATTGACAAAGTGCCTGCCCCAAAATGCCCACACCAAAATAGCTACGCTGTCATGGCCACATAAGCATGCTCTGCTCTGTCTAAAATAAAGACAGCAGAGTTAGACTTAAGGGGTCAGCCCCTCCCTTGTATTTCTCTCCCATTGTTTGTTTGCTGTTCCTTCTAGCCTTAATGCACGCTCTCGTGTTTGGAAACGTCACGGCGATCATCCAGCGGATGTACTCCAGATGGTCCCTTTATCACACGAGAACTAAAGATCTGAAGGACTTCATACGTGTCCATCACCTGCCCCAGCAGCTCAAGCAGAGGATGCTTGAATATTTCCAAACAACCTGGTCAGTCAACAATGGAATAGATTCTAATGAGGTAATGTTCATTTCTCATGTTGACATTTTCAGGCAGAAAGCACTTATTTTAAGGTAAAGGCAAGGTGCTCTAATGCAGGTCTTAGATGTGATGAGTGCACCTACCAACTTGTTTAGCTCTTTATTTTTTAATCACTCACAAAACCAAATCCATCTCCTTTGCTCTGTTTTGACTTATGTTTCCACCATACTGTTTTGGATTGACCAGTGATCTACATTAACTCCCTATATTGGTCAATCAAGTGGACTTACAGTTATTCCCATTGAATTATTTGAAGGAACTGGTTCTTATGATAGTTGAATGGTCTAATCTTGGAACATTAGATTAAGCAAGCAAATGTTTGCTTTTAAAATCAACAAGTAAAATAAATAGATGTTTTCCAATAGAAACATCCCAAACCACCCCTCTTGCATGTATATCAAGCAGCCATTCCACCAACCAAACAAGTAACCAAGTAACCAGCATTTTTAGGTGAATGGGCTGCTTGCCCTCTTCATATATCATGGTGCCAGAGTAAACACCCGTGGGACCAAATTGCCTATATTCTGTCTTGACATGTGAAAGTCATGTCACAATGAACTACATTTTTTGATTCTAGAGACTTGTATCAATTTATTCTTTTTCTCCAGACTCATTACCAGCTGATGATACAGTCGCACAAAACTGGGGTCACAGTCACTGAAAGTTCTCTCCAGGATAATATATACACATATTTCCTCTTTTGTACTCTAGTGGGCCAAACAGCAGGAAGAGCGTCTCTGACGTCTTGCAAAGTAAATCAGCTAGGTTGTCCTTATTCTAACTCGATTCCCTGTTTTATCTTGTGTGGCAGCTTTTGAAAGACTTTCCAGATGAGCTGCGTTCTGACATCACCATGCACTTGAACAAGGAGATCCTACAGTTGTCCCTCTTTGAGTGCGCCAGCCGGGGCTGCCTCAGGTCGTTGTCTCTGCACATCAAAACCTCTTTCTGTGCTCCGGGAGAGTATCTGCTGCGCCAAGGCGATGCTTTGCAAGCTATCTACTTTGTGTGCTCAGGCTCCATGGAAGTTCTTAAGGACAGCATGGTGTTGGCTATTCTTGGTAGGTCTGAGCTGAAAGGTTTTTATGAAATTTTACTCTAGAGCATATGTTAAGGAGATGAAATGGAAAAAAAAAACCCTGCTATTCAGAGTAGGAAATTACAGATTAATATGTGGACTCAGGATTATTCTTCCTTTGGGTTTAGTTCACCAGCTATTTATTATTGTTATTATTATTATGTCACATTAATATAATACACATTATGCCAACAGTTATATCCAATGTATCATTTAATTTTATAAAAATCCAGTGGTGTAAATATAATCCCCATTTTACAGATGAATAAACAGTACCTTAGTTGCCCCAAATCACATAGTCAGAGAATGCACCCATTTCTTCCAGAGCCCTAAACCTAGACTACAGACCACGATGTATACTGCCTCCCAATCAATGAAATAACTAATCAGGTTATTTTTCTAACTATTCTGTAAGCTTGAAAGTATACTAGTCAGTGTTTCTGTGGACCATCAATTCAGAGCAGAACATGAGAATTAAATTTAATCTATGCTAGAAAAAGAGCAAAATGTGCCGCGATAAAAAACTCTCACAGCAGTCATTAACCTAATGCTTTCAAGGTGACTATAGGTTCTTTTTACTTCCTCAGAGAAAACTCATGAGGCAATTTGTGAAGATTTTGTGTCACAAAGTTGACTCAAAATATTAAGACATAATCGGTCTTCCTCAAAATATAAAATATAGCTGGTGAAATGACATTTAAGGTTAATGTAGAAAAATCCAATTCACAATTTTATGTGTGCCTCTTTTAGACCCCACATTCATTCATTTATTCAGTTATTCAACTAATGGTTACTGAAGGCCTGGTAATGAATCAAGTACTTTTATAAACACTGAGAACATAGTAGAAAAGAATATGGCCAAAATTCCTTCCCTGATGGAGATTAAAACTCAAGTAAGGCATGTGAGGGGACTTCGGACATGGTGGTAGCAGTGATGGTGGAGGCAGGTGAATTCAGAATGTATTTTAACATTGAGTCAACAGCATTTGCTTAGAATTTGTCTTAATTATGAGGTGCTAATACAGCAGTTTTTGTTCATTTTTTATCATATTTCAGAACATAATGTTAGTAAACAGCTTGGCCATTTACAAGGCATTTTCATATGTGGTGTCTCAATTAAGATTTCACAAACCTGAGAGAACGATAGGGGAGGTATTTTCTCTGTTTCCCCAAAGTCAAAGCTAATCTAAGTCTTTTTGGCTCTGTATTCAATGTTCTTTCCACTTCTAAAAAAAATGCCTGTATTCTATAGAAGCATAGTGAACTTGCCATCACTGGGTTCTAGCTAATAAGCTTCCAGATTATCTTTTGGAAGTAACAAAGAACTGATACTTCTCGAATCCCCAATATTATCTGGGTGTGTTATGTCCATGATGCAATTTAAATCTTGCAATCCTATTAGTTTGGTGACATTATCTCCATTGAAAGTGAACAGAGGGAGATTAGTAAGTGGTGAAATACTCATGCACGTTTCATTCCCTCAGGTTGCCTTTTACTTACAAAATAGCAGAGGAAAGGAAAAATGCAAGACTTGTTTTTCCAAGCTTTGGCTGCTTCTTTGACTCAACCTGCTTACATGTTTCTCTATAGTAGAAATGCATGGGAAAGCAACACAAAGAGTTTTATTATCAGCTTGGGCAGTGCATGATCAATGTTAGAGTGAGGTTCCCAAAGTCTGTCTCTTTTTTAAGAGAAGAATTCACATTCTTACTGCCCACTTCTCAAACTTTTGAATTAAAAGCCAATTATTCTATCATTTTGTAATTCTAAATTAGAATTGACAAATATTTCTAAATTTGCTTCAAAAATCTAACTTTATTCATGAAGTAGTTTTCTGTGGCTTCCTTAGTACCATTGCAAGTTTTATATCCTGTCTATTGACACAGCCTGCTTTTAAAAGGGTGTCTAGTCATTTTTTCCAGAACGTTTTGGTTTGATACTCATGTAAGCAAAAATAATGCACCACTTTTAAACAGTTACAATGTGGGTTTTTTTCCCCATAATTGTGGAACAGTTTAGAATTTGGTAACTAATTCTCTGACTAGGAATGGAATGCGAAGACATCATAATGACATTAGAGGACAATAGGTGCAAATTTCTTGGCTTCTATGTGATTGCCATCTTTTGTAATACATGATTCAAGTGGATTTTTGTATTTTACAATCCATTGGCTTTTGCTCCTGGCCTCACGTACCTACATAAATTGTGGCTTCCATCACTAACGTTTTCACATATTAGCTTCTACTATGTGTATCTCTGTGATTTAAGAACAAATTGCCACCTGGCCACTCTGAACATTGGTGTCCGGTGTTAGTATTAAACCTGAACAAAGATAATAAATTATTAATATTTGCTCCCAGGAATTAGCATTATTTCATTGGATATTGAGCGTTTTACTTTCCCTATGGTAATAGGGTGTTGTGGGGCCAATTCAAATCAATACTGACTTCAGTAAACTTAAGTACATAACTCCACGTTTGATCTATAGATATTTAATACTTGTTCTTTCTGCCAACAAAAGTAATTACTATACAATGCTGTTGTGGGGAAGATGTATCATCAGTTGTCAAGCAGCTCCCTCATCCAATCAATACATGAAGACATTTCTTAATCTGACACTTGGGCAGGCAGTTTTTATAGGATTTGAGATTTGTTACAAAGACAGAAATTGTGTGCCTTGTACACCTTCATTTCACATTGAGGTCACTGTGCTTTCCCCACCAATTCTTCCTAAGTGTTTTAAAGAAAACAGAAAGCCCTAATAAATGCAGTTTTCACAGATGACATTAGTCTGCTTAATTGTAAGTAAACATAGCTTATGTTTCTAACCTGAATGCTTTGCAGGTGCATCCCATCAACATATTTTTTTGACCAGTGGAAGAAAAACAGAGATCATTATTAGAATTCTGAAAACTGGAGACTGTAAGAGACCATAGAGATTTCATCCTCTTCTTTTAGAAATAAGGGTATTGAAATCCAGAGTTATTAAGAAACTTAACACAAGGTCCTAAATCTAGAAATTCATAGGACCATAAAATTTGTGAGGACAAAAACCATGTTGTTTTTTTCCAGTACTTGCTTGCCAGGGCTGGATACAGTGCCCATCATGCCTAGTCCGTGCTCCATAAATAGTCACTGAATAAATGAACCAACTGGAATTCTTTCTGGGGTGCCAATTTTGGCAAGACTTGGTGCTATTTTCATAGTTAGTGTCACTGTAGATAAAATAGCCGTACCTGGCAACCTGAAGTATGAAAGCATGGTGACCCTAAAATTATTCCAAACAACTGCTTAACAGAGTATTTAAATATTCATTGCGTGAGACACCGGATTGTGATAAATTCTCACAGAATATACAAAATGTGGAAACCTGCTGTTTATAAGTCATCTGGCTATAATTACATCTTGTATCCGTACCCAACTTTGAGGTTTGAGCAGCAATTTAGGGTTATGACAAAATATGCGAAAATGAAAACAGAGATTTCCAAGTTTGGAGAAGGAATAGGCAGAAGCAAGGAACCAAACTTGGATTCTTTAGCACCATAGTTTACTATCCAGAACCCAGAATTAAGTGTACATGTGTAGGTCTGTGTACATGTGTTTTGTTTCCCAGAATAGGCTCAGCTTCAATGTTTAAATCCAATATTAACTTGAAGGTGATGCCTGGATGTAACAATAATTTTTAAAACTGCCAAGTTTTTATCACCATACGTATTTATGAATGTCTCATATATTTATGGCTAATTTTGAATATTTCCTTTTTCTGTCAAATTCAATAGAACACACATTTATTGAAGCCTACTACATACTGGGGATATGCCTCAGGAAATGCTAGGCACAATAAAAAAATAGAGATTTAAAAATTTAGAAATCAATTGATCACGGGTTAATTTGTTCTATGGCACGCCAGGGATATGGTCTTCTTGGAATTTTGTCAGTGGTGGTGGTGGTGGTCAGTTGTGGGTTCCCTATGAACTGGAGCAAAGTGGTCACTAAAAAAAACCAAACTTAAATCTCAGATATGATGCTGTTTGAGAACAAAGCAAAGACTCAGAAACTCCTACCCTGGAGTCGTGAATCTAATGCCAGTGCCCTCTCCGAACTGGGTTATATTGTGTTAGCTTTTAGCCTAGAATTGAATGGATTTTCACTCCTATTTCTCACCTGGGTGTCAGGTGAATTAATGGCGATGTCTAAAATAAATCTGAGACTGAAATCAGCTTTTTGTGAGCACGTACAGTTATGTTTGCATTTCTGTTATTTTAAAATATAAGATTTTAAAGAATCAAATACATTTCTCAATATTATCCAATCATCAAACTCAAGGAAATAAGCTAGTTCCTAGACAGAAAGTGCCAGCCTTGGTCTGGTAGGTAGAGATATAGTAGACAAAAGTCAAGGGTGCTGGGTGTGCGGTGGGGCACAGGTAACCTGGAGAAAGGAGAGTTAGATGGCACAGCTGAAGAGCTCATGACTTTTCTTTATTCACTGTCTTACTTTCCATGCTACTATGACAAGTACCACACAAACTAGTTTTGGCTTAAACAATGGGAATTTCTTGGCTTGGTTTTTGAGTCTTACAGGAAGTCCAAAATCAAGATATCAGCAAGGCTTGCTTTCTCTCAAATATCTGCAGCCTTCTGGTGCTGGCAGTCCTTGGTGTACCTTGGCTTTCCTGTCATATGGCGATGCCCTCTCCTGTCTCTTCCTGCTTCCCCCTGACTTCCTGCATCTCCCCGTGACTTTTGATGACTATATCTGAATTTCTACTGTTTATAAAGGGCTCCAGCAATCCAGATTAAAGCCCACCCTCATTCAGTTGGGCCACACCTTAACTAAAAGAAAAAAAAAGAAAAAAAGAAATTCAAGAGATCCTATTTACAATGGCTTCACACCCACAGGAATGATGGACCGAGATTAAGAACATGTTTTTCTCTGATATATAAACTCAATCTACCATATTCACTTTCTATTTTAATGTAGAAAATGGGATTTTTACACTGTCATGGAGAATTATGTCTATGAGTCGTGTTATATTTTATGTGGTAGATTTCATTGTCCATGTTGTCCTATAGTTATCTCTTCCTCGCAAATCTGGGAAGAAGGATGGAGGGCTCCTGCTCCCACTCTACATTCTCCCATCACCCCCCCTATCTTGTAGACATGTTCAGAGAAAAACAAAGGAATGTGGGCAATTTGGAAAACTGAAGATCATGCTTATATTATTGCCCAAAGTGCTAGAATCAAAAATATTATTACAGACTTGATGGTCTTATTTCAGAAACACAGAGCCATTTTTACATTCAGAAGAGTGAGCCATTATTATTTCCCTTAAAGGATTAAGGCATCTGTGCCCAAAAAATTGTCAAGTGATTAGTCCAAAGCCATTGGCTGAATCCTGAGAGGGATGTGTCTGGAGCCCATCTGTAACCTACAATTCCTAACAATAAGTCTCACAGCCTTTATCCCTGGACCAGTGATACTCAGCCAGGGGCAGTTTTGTCCACCAGGGGACATTTAACAGTATCTGGAAGTATTTTGGGTTGTCACAACTAAGGGGAAATGTGCTAATGGTATCTAGTAGGCAGAGGCCAGAGATGCTGCCAAACATTGTACCATGCATCGGAAAAACCCCACAACAAAAAATTATTGAGTCCAAAATCTCAATATTGCCATGAATTAGAAACCCTGCCCTAGTGTTTACGCTGTAATACCATAAAAAATGAAGCCTGTAAGTCCAGTGCAGTTATCAGTCTTAAATGCTCTTTTAAAAGCAACATGTCTTTTTTTTTTCTCACATTTCTAGGGAAAGGAGATTTAATTGGAGCAAATCTATCAATTAAGGACCAAGTGATCAAGACCAACGCAGATGTGAAGGCTCTAACCTACTGTGATCTGCAGTGCATCATCCTCAAAGGGCTCTTTGAAGTGCTGGACCTTTACCCAGAATATGCTCACAAATTCGTGGAAGACATTCAGCATGACCTCACCTACAACCTTCGAGAAGGTCATGAAAGCGACGTAAGTCTCACTTCTAATTAGTGCTGAGACCTAATGACATGGGACCCGGAGATCATTTATGTCAGGAGAGGCAGATGTCTTGACCTCACCTCTGAAAGTCTCTGAATATATCAGGTATGATTGTTCAGCCACTAGTTGAGCAATTATATAAAAAGCTAGAAGCCAATCCTGGAGTTTCTTATCAACATTCTAGGAAAATATTATTTAGAAGGGCTCGTCTTAATGCAGGATCTTCTCTATTTTCACGTGCTTATTCTAGAATCAGTTTCAATCAATATAACAGTTAGATAGAGATGTGTGATTTCTTCAGAATTTAAAGATTTGCAGATAGTGTATGTGGTTCAGTTTGCTGAGTTTGTAATTGTTTTCACTACTCCACTTATCTGATATGAATTTTGCTCAAGAATTATGGTTTTATTAACCAACACCCAAAACAGTCTATTGCACTGTTTGGGTATCAAAAAAATAACTAAATATGCAGAAAAGGAGTCAAGCCAAGATTTGTTGCTCTGAAAGCATAATGAACGTTTTATGAAATTATATATTTCCTGCATGTTTCAGTTTATACAAACAGCTTTCCTGTCAAAATATGTACTGTACTGCTTCCTGTGATTAAGCTGATTGTGAACATGACTTCATTAGATGTGTCAGAGAGACAAATGATTTAATAGGAATGATTGTCGAAAGACAAGCCGGAGCATGCAGGCATTGTTGAACAAACAGCGCCTTGTTGTGCTGTCTTGAGATTTGTTCCAGATAGTTGCAAAACTCTTATTTTTTTCTGGGGTTTATGAAGCTATTGTTTCGACTAATACATATTGTGCAGACATTGTTAGTCATTAATATTCTCCACTTTGGATGATAGGAAGAGAATCTGAATAGTGTATTACTTCATCTTGATTTGGGATATCGAAAGACAGTCAACACATAGGTAGTATCCCTTCCTGAAGCTCAAGATTGCCAGTTTTGCATCTGTGAGTCTCTCCATTAGTGATGACAAACAACAGAGGAAATATCAACATTTATTGGGTACCTATTATGTGCTAAGCACTCTGATTATATAAAGCATCTCATTTAGTGTAAGTGTCAACCTATTTTTATAGAAGAGAAAACTGAGGTTCAGAGTGGCGAAGTAACTTGTATATGATCACACAAACTTACAGGTGGTAGGGACAAAGTCTGAGCACAGGTATCTCTGATTTTAGAATCTATGATCTTTTCTAGTAAATACGTTACTTCTTCTTAAAGGCATTTTTCATGATTTCCTGTTCAATAGATTGAATTTTCAAACTATAGGTGCCTATAGGGGATGGAAACAACCAAAGGGGAAGAAAAAATGTAGAAAGAGAGAAAACAGCCAATATTCCTCAGCATAGGAAAGTAATGTATTGGATCTCATCCCCTATTTTCTTTTCAGTTTCACACTATTTTTTAAAAAATCCTTATCTTTAAAGTTTTTTATCCTATCTTCTACTCTCTGGAATATTAATCCTAGTGATTTTCAAATGCCTTTTGGATAACTCCAATATCCCAATTGGAAACTACGGAAGTGCGCTGTCTATTTTTTCTCTTGACCCTTCCCTCATTTGGTCCTCTGTTTTAGCATTGTCATTTCTTATGAAAAATTACTCATGTTACTTTCCTGCAGCTAGGATAAGGTTTTCTTTGGCAGGCAGGTAAAGTACCAGCAGATGAGCTTTATCCTGTCCATACTCCAACTTGGGTTTTGTTAGCCTAGTCTGTTTCAGTTTTGCCCATGCTTCGGAGTTGCTGTCCTCACTCCTAAAGCATGGCTTTTCTGAGATCTCAGCTAAAAGCCTAGGATGTCTACAAAAGTCCCTCTTATTTGGAAGGGCTTGAATCCTAGTGTCTGTCTCGTCAGGACTACAAGGTTGCTGAAATCTCTGCTCTGCAATTCAGCCTCCCCGCTACTGTTTCCTTCTGAGTTTTTTTGGAGTACGACCCTGTGCATGGCTAATGCCTCAAGGGAAGCATCTGTGCCATTGCCTTCTCTCTGGGAATTTATTCCTTTTTCATGAGCCCATTGGGCAATGACAGGAGCGGCTGGGTAAAGAGACTGGCGGACACATTCCTCAAGTCCCCGATGCTTTAGTAGCCCTAAACTTCTCAGCCCAGTAAGATTGCCTCTTTCTACTTAAAAATAATGAATGCCCTCGAGAAAAAAACTCACATTGGCAGAAAAGCACCTCGCATTGCCACATTTCCCTTTCCTTGGGAATCACAGCCCTTCAGTAACTGCACCGATTGTGCGCCAGTGGCATCAGACAGTATATTATGGACTTTGTCCAGCTTTGTAACTAACTAGAGGGTTGGTTGGTTCAATATAAGCCACTTCATTATGGCTTCAAGCACAAGTATCACTTCTTTCCAATGAGAGCTCCTTATAAGCTGCATTTCTAAGGGCAAATGGGAACTGCAGTTGAGACTTTTACTGATTGGTATTTCCTGAACTTTTATTACTCAGTACTTTTATTTACATATGTAGCCAAGATCCTGATATTTTTCCTCCTAGAGCCTAGACAGCATGGGATCACCGTTCCCCACAATTCCATAGCCTGGGGGAAAAGTCCTCCGCTCTTCCTAAGCACGCTACGACGCTTGCAGAAGCTTATATTCTGATGCGTGCCAAGGTTAAGGATTCCTCTTCTCTGCCTTGCAACTTTGGTGTCCAACCAAATGTGGAACCCAGTCCCTTTCTTTAATTTCTTCACACAAACAAAAAAATACATCCAACCACACGAGATTTTTTTGGTGGGTTGAAGCCTTTGTGGAAGGTAGGGAGATGGATGTGTAAGGGGGAACCTTTGCATAATGGAAATGCAAGCGACAGAAATGGAACTATTATACAGCCTTATTTTTAAAAATTGAGAGGCCACTCTGTCACGTTGAGAGCCGTTTATTACTGCTCTCACCCCTCGCCTCTCCTCTCTTTGGTACTTCCCCCTCATCCCTTAATTCCCATTATTTCTAATCCACATTATCTGGACTCCCTTTCTGGTTACCTGTATCATTCTAATCTTGCCTTCTGGATGTCACCTTTTACCCCAGGTAGCTTATGACCAGACAACATAAAGAGCCACCAGAACATCTGGGTAAAGAAGAGACTGTCAGTCCATTCATTTTGAAATGAAATAAAGACCAACAAAGCATTTTAAGAAATAGTCAAAATTTAGAAGACATATGCATGTAACAGTAGGATTATGACTTTTAGAACTATAATGAATTATATAACTTCATAATGACAGCTCATCCAATTCTCATAGGAAAATTAATTAAAATGTATAAAATATGTTTGTAAGTTTGTGAAAGGGTAACTAGCACTGTGTTGACCCCATGCTAATTATGCATTTTATGCACTCAATGTGTTTTCTATATTTGTCCTTATTTAAATTTCCTGGATGCTCACTCTTCTTATATTAAACCCTATGAAACTGATTTTAGTACAGACTCAGTTGTTTTGTTGGCTGTGAAATTCAATTAGCCTTAACATAAATTTTTAAATTTTTGATAAACAAATGAAATGATTGAAGGGGACCTAAAACATCAGTTTTTCAAAAATTAATAATGCTAATATATTGAAAATTAGATATTGAGATGGCCATATAGAAATAGCTTATGTGTCTAGCACAATTTGTTTTTGGTGGTACAGTTGCTGTGAGCTGGCAACAGTTTTTGAAACAAAGATGATAAGTTTTCCAATTTGACCTTACTGAAGAGTGTCTGAGTGACCAATACTATTAAACTTGTAAATGTCTTAATCACCTTGTTTCTCCATCATTGTCAAATGATATACCCACCATAAAAAGGTAAGCCTCCTTTTTCAGGCTCCCCGCATCTCTAGTGAAGGGAGGACTATGTCCCAGTCTCCTGAGGGCGAGATCTCGAGATGAGGGTATTCTGTATAGCTCTCTCCAGTATGATATGAGCTGTTACAGCCAAAATTCAGAGGCTGCCCCAGAGCAAAGACAGCCCTGGAGGGATACCCTCCTTCAGCAGCTTTTGACATCTTTGGAGGTGCTTGAGTGGCTCATAGTACTAACACACAACAGCTCAACGCTTCAGCATTTATCATAACACCCCATCCCCTGCCTCCGCACTACCACACACACACTCTCTACCCACCAAGCACCAGGCTTAAACACTGCGGTTATAAACTCTCATACTTCAGGGTCCTGACCCTCAGTGGAGACAAATACATATATAACCATTAATAAATACATCAGTCCTAGAGTAGCTACATTCATATATAAGTAATCATAATTGGATGTAAAAGTTTCATATTAATGATAAGCATGAAGTTAATAGAAGACTGAATGGAAGAGTATAGCTGTAATATCTAAAACCACATGGGTTTGATCAACAAGTAAGAAGTAGCATCACCAATAGAAAAATAGGAAAAAGATGTTGATGAGGAAACACCAAAAGGTAGCAAACACATGAAAATATGCTCTAAACATTAGAAATATGAAAATGGAAATTAAAAAAGCAATGAAATACCATTTAACTCTTAGAGAACAAATATGAAGAAGGTGAATAAAAATATATAGGAACACTTATGCAGTTATTGGTGGGGAATACAGTCTAGTATGCCCATCTTGCAGGACAATCTGGCATGACTCAGTTCATTTAAGTATACACATAACCTATCACCCATCATTTCTGTTCTTAGATAGGTAGCAAATATATGGGGATGTTTGTTGTAGCTCTGTTTGTAGTGGACAGGCTTTGGAAGCAAGCTGGGTGCCCATCACTGGGGGAGTAGGTTCAGAAAAATATGACAGATGCACACCATGAAATTTCATGCATCACTGAGGAGAAATGGAGTAGATCTCCATGTACTAATATAGATAGATGAGCATGAGATATAAAACAATATTGTTGACATAGCTTAAAATATGTGCAAACAAAGCAGTACATGTTTTTACAAGCTCATTATAAATTGAAATACCAAGAAAAAATAATAACTAAGACAACCTTGAAGATAAAGAACAAAATTTGAGGACTCACACTACCGGACTTTTAAAACATTATAAAGCTACACTTATTAAGTCAATGAGTTATTTGTGCAAAACTATGCAATCAGCCAATGGAACAGGCTGCACAATCAGACCCACTCTTTATGGTCACCTGATTCATGGGCAAAGTTTCCACTTCAGTGTGATGAGGAAAAGATAATGTTTTCAATAAATGATTCTAGATCAACTGAAAATCCCAGTGGAAGAAATGAACCTTGACTTCTACTTCACACCACACTTAAAAATCAATCCCAGGGAGCAGATGTGGCTCAAGCTGTTGAGCGCCTGCTTCCCACGTGGGAGGTCCCAGGTTCGGTTCCTGGTGCCTTCTGAAAAAAAACAAAGCAAAACAAATCAACCAACTCAGGAGAGCCAATGTGGCTCAGTGGTTGAGCGCCGGCTTCCCACATACGGAGTCCCAGGTTCAATGCCCAGCCCCCAGTACCTCAAAAAAAAAAATCAATCCCAGATGGGTCATAAATGTAAGTACAAAAAATAAATCAAAAAGAATTCTAGAAGAAAACAATGTAAATATCATTATGACCTTGGTATAGGCAAAGATTTCTTAAAGAAGATACAAAAAGCACTAATAATAAAGGAAAAGATTATACTAAAAGCCATTGATCATACACTTTGGATAGAATAGCCAGAAACATCAGCTATGTACAGTGGGGGAAGCATAGAGAGATTGAGAGGTAAGGAATTTTCTTGTTTGTTTGTCTGTTATTTGTTTATTATTATTATTGAAATAATGAAAATGCTCTAATAATGATTGAAGTGATGGATGCACTATGGGATTATAGTAAGCACCACTGATTGTATACTTTGGATGAATTGCATGCTTTATTAATATGTATCAATAAAATTGGTTTTAAAAAAGGAAAAAAGAGCACTAATAATAAAGGAAAAAATTGATAAATTGGACTTGATTATAATGGAAAATTTCTCTTCAAAAAAAGACACAATTAGGAAAATAAAATGGGGAGAGCAGATGTAGTTCTGTAGCTCAAGTGGTTGAGCACCTGCTTCCCATGTAGAAGGTCCTGGGTTTGATCCCCAGTACCTCCTAAAAACAAACAAACAAACAAATGGAAAAACCAACTCTCATTGGGGAGCAGATGTAGCTCAGTGGTTGAGTGCCTGCTTCCCATGTATGAGGTCCTGGGTTCAATCCTTGGTACCTCCAAAAATAAAAAAAGAAATATATGAAGAAATATAAAAAGGCAAGCTACAGAGTGGAGGGAGATATTTGTATTACATACACCTGATTTTTTTAAAAATTATCCTGAATATATTAAAAACACCCACAAATCAACAAGAATAATACAGACCCAAGTTTAAGAATGGGCAAAACACTTGAACAAGTGCTTCACAAAAGAGGTATCTAAATGGCCTATAGGCATTGATTCCTTACTTTTCATATACCTCTCCCTTCTCCAGTCTTCTATCCAAGGTAGGAAATGACTCTATCATCTACTCCATTGCTGGTGTCCTGGTGGAAAAAGGAAAAAGAATCTTTATAGTGATGGTGATATAATTGGTTTAAGCTACATGATTAGGGTTAGCAGAAAGAGTATACGTGCTGATAGAATAATGTAAAGGAAATATAAACAAGTCATTCAAAAATGTTTAGAAAGCAAAGGAAGACCATGGAGTAGCACATTATCTAGTGTGCTACTTTTTTTCTGCTTTCTTTTTTCTGCTTTTTTTGTGTGTCCCCATAATGCTAGAGCAATCTTTAATATGCCATGAAATATATTTGTTAACTTATTTTTTTCAAAATTTATATGTCAGGCACCTAACTGCGAATATAGAGTGGAAAGATAAATGAAATTCTGACTCCACTCTCAAAAGCTCATAAGAAAGTAGAGAAGATGGATAAGTAAACAGACCATTTCAAAGCAGATGGTGAATCTCTTGATACTGGCAACCTGGAGAACTCTGTCAAAGGTTCTCCTAATTCAGACTGGGGTGAAAAGCAGGGATCAGGGAAGGTTTGCAAAAGAGGCAATGCCTGGTCTGTGCTCTGGAAGACAAAGAAGAGTTAACTTAGGCAAAAAATGTGGACTGGGCAACGTGGGCAGAAGAAACAAGCATTTATGTTTAAGAGATCCAGTAACAAGAAAGCATAGTGTAGTGAAGCCTGAGCCTGAAGTGGTAAACTTGGGAACAGGTCATCAAAGACCTTGGATGTGCCATGCCATGGAGTGGGAACTTTATTCTGAAAATGAAAGCAATAGCTAATGACTTAAAGCCATATGAGCCATACGATTTGTACATATGTAAGTATTTAGGTACACATGTATATAATCACTCTGGAAGCTGTATTTAGGAAGAACAAGGGCAAAAGCAAAGAGAACATGCAAAGGCAAGATTTGATGATTTTCCTTATTAAGATAAAAAGCAGTTGTGATGGAAGGACACGGACAAATTTTAACATATATGTTACGCAGGTAAATTTGATGGACTTGATGATTGATGTAGTGGAGATAACAGTGAAATGGGACTGGATGAATGACAGTAACTGATTATGATGAGGAACAGAGCAAGTTTACAGAGGAAGAGAGTGAAATCCATTTTGAACCTAAGTTTGAAGCCTGTGAGATGCTTGAGAGGAAGATACACAGTAGGCATTTGGATATGCAGATCAGAAGTCCCAGAAAGCAGATGTCAACTAACATATATATATATTCAGGAGTCATGTGTTGATCACTTCCTATTCAGAAGCAATGGTTTTAATGCAAGTGCAGTTACTCCCAAACATCTTTAGATACAGATGTTTCTAATGATTTCTTAAATGGTATCATGTATAGTTTTATGATGCTCCCTTGTTCAGAATCAGCATTATGTTTCTAAGATTGATCCAGATTGTTGTGTGTAGCTTTTGCTCACTCACATTTCCTTGCTACACAAACTTCTGTTGTATGCAAAGAAAACAATTTCATTTTTCCTGTGGGATATTTAAACGGTATGTATTTTACATTTCATGACCATATTTAAAAGGGTTGTTTCTTATTTACTTAATGATTTGTAAAGTTTGTATATATTCTTGTTAACAATTCTGTATCAGTTATATGGATTGATAATATCTTCTCCCAGATTGATGTTTATCATTTCTCCCTCTTTATGGTGTCATATTATACCAGAAGTTTTCATTTTAATAATTTAGTTATTTTAATATGTATTTTTTCTTGCTAATGGTAGGTTTTACCCAACAGAGTGTCTGTTTTGTAATGACTCTGTCTTGTCCTATACTATTTCCCCAGTAACCAGATCAGAGTCTGCTAGAGTCAACAATTAATATACATTCAATAAGTGAATGAACAAATGACACGTATACTTTGGGATCTGGAACTTAGGTGAAATTTAGAGAATATGAAAGCAGCATAAAAGGCCAGTAAGTAGAGTGTAAAATGTAAAGCTAAGGGAATTTAGAATTGTTACCCTAAAAGTCACAAAGCCAAAGAGAGTGTCAGTAGTAGAGTAAAAGAAAAATAAAAAATGGAAAGAACAGCTACATTGAAGAATGGCCATTTTTCACTTCCCTTAAGTTCAAGATAAGAGATTTTCAAAAGCCAGAGGAGGAATTTAAGCTGAATAATAGAAAGAAATTAAAATGTAGGTAATAAAATTCCTCCAGGTATTTCAGTACAACAAGCAGTGTTAAGATGAAATCTGCCTTCAAATCTGAGCGAACACACCTGTTTTCTGTGGAAGTAGGTGAACTATTACAACTAACACCCCCTTGAAAGGAGAGCAGCAGTACTGTTAACCACTAAAGCATTCTGAATTGTTATTCGCCTCACTAATATTGCCAGGAGCATGAGACTACAAATCTTTTGGATAGAATAAATTTACATGTGGTAAACTCCAGGGCCTAATAAAGCAGCTTATCTATGGTTATAAAATACTTCATCAAAATATAATACATAGATCTGTTGTACTTAATGATAAACTGTGAGATATAAGGCCTGTGAGTATGTGACAGAATCTCGTCAGGTATTTCTTATGGTCCCTAATCACTACTATCCTAAGTGGTACCTGAATATAAATGCATTTTTCTGCCTGGGTCTGACCCCACATCATTAATACCCAAAAGTAAATCTTTATCTACATTTTTAGGTTTTTAGAAGGCAACGTCTGCCTCAAATGCAAATAGCGTTGGGAAAAGCATCTACATCCCATGCACTTTTGAGGTGTGTCCACTTTGACCATTTGGCATTGGCAATTTCTTGTGCAATTAAGATGTTCTATACCCATGATGTTCAACTGCGTGCTTCCTCACTCAGATAAAGCAAGCTTGAAAAAGATCTTTCGAGTGGATTCTTTGATTTGCCAACACCCCTTGCCACCTTTGTGACTATATTACAATTTAAATCAATCCAAGAATGTACCAAAAAGAAAGCTATTTCCAAAGGATGGACTTGGTTTAAATTTAGTCTCCATTTCAGTCTAAGATAAGATTGAGCTGCTTGGAAGCAATTTTCTTGAAAATGATTTTCTGAATAGTAATAATTTTAAAAATCTTGTCTGATACCTCAGATATTTAGCTCTTCAAGAGTAGCCTGTGAGGGTGTGGGAGGTGTGGGGAGTGGGGCATATGGGAATCCCTATATTTTTTGTGCAACATTTGTGTAATCCAAGTATCTTTTAAAAAATTAAAAATATATTTAAAAAAAAAAAAAAAGACTAGCCTGTGTTGGGTATGCATCTGCTAGCACAGTCTTGTGTGATAAGAGAACACAGTTAATTCTGCACCTCCTAGAGGTAATTGTTCTTAGAAAACTGCATGTGGAAGTACTCACATGTCATTTTATCATGTCAGTTTTCCCCATCATCTGGACTCAACAGGTATTTTTGTTTGTCATTTGTGTATTTGGAATTAATCTGCTTTAGAAAGCAAAAATACTTCCCAGAGATACCTTGTAGTAAATCCTTTTACCTACCATACACATTTATGGTGCTTAAAAGAGTATCATATGATAGGAAAGGTTTGGTAAGTGACAGCCTAGAAAGTTTACTTGAATCCGTGGAGCAGGATTTTTATCTTCTGAAACTTTTCTCAAACTGGTGTCTTTCAGTGGATTCAGAAGCCAATGTGGCAGACGCGGTACCTTGTAGGAAAAGATCGTGTTTCAGTTGCTATAGATAGCACACCGTCTCTTCTCGTGGTGTTGAGTAAATGATGGCTCTTGAATTTCTTGCACTTATTGATGCATCCTATTTGCTCTGGCTACAGCAAAACGACCTAAGTGCCCTCCTCTTAGCTTAGTGATTGCCCAGGCTTATTGCTTTGTCCGCCTACATTATTTCCTGTCTTGTCCTCTCTTTTTACCCCCTTAAAGAGTATGTCAGTGAGCACTGGACTCTCCTGGATTCCAAGTTCCCCTCTAACCCTGAGATTCTCTTTCCCCCGCCTGGCCCCCTGTCTCAGAGAAAGGAAGGCTTTATTCTCCTAAAAGTTGTCAAACAAAAGACAGAGGTTGCTCCCACCCCTTCTCAAACTACAGACTGATTGATTCTTTTTTAAATTCTTATTTTAGGAGAGAGCTAATTTGGGGCATTGACAAAAGGGCCATGCTGGGAATCCTGGCAAGTTTTGGGGGTAGTTCAGAATGAGGATATGACTGTACGCAACAGAAACCCAGCTGTAGAATACAGCATAAAAGACACGGAGAATTTATTGTAAACATTCCCAGTATCTAATGGGATCCCATAACACTAACTACACACAGCTCTTGGGAACTCATAATCAGATTCTGAAACCCCATTAGGACTCTCCATTTCTCATTTTCCTTTTCCTCTGCTTGTCCTCTCTATTCTTCTCTCCTAGTGTCTATCAAGACAAGACAAGGAGATTTGCCATCTCACTTTCTTTTTCCAAATGACTGAAAATGGCCACAGATAGCAGCTCCTCAATTCAAGCAGGCAGCAGAATAAGCTGGCCTTTCAATTTTAATTCTGGATTCTCACAGAAGGACTCTGAGAGGTTCAGCTTAAGTCAGGTGCCCGCCCAGGTCTCTGAATTATTGCGTACCTGAGTTGGAGGGGGAGGGTTAAGGATAGAAGGATAGTGCACTACAATGACATGGTGGTTTCCATGGCAACCTTGTGGGCTGAAGAGTTGAGATAAGAGAGAAAATCTACAAAAGGAGTGGGTGGGCTGACGTGGTTACTGGACAAGTGTAGCAGAGCTAGTGATTGTTTGAACTGTTAGTCTCCGTGTAACTGCTTCACTGTACTTCTCCATGCAATCACGTCTCAGCAGCATTTTCATAGAAACCAAATCTCACTTACTGTATATTAAAAATAAAAGACATATAAAACAGAGAACGGACAAAAGCCTTAAACCACCCTGTGAGGGCTCATCTTTCATCTCCTCTGGGTCCTCTCCTGTGCAGCCTTTTGTCAATCAAATAGCATGAGGCATACCCTGCAAAGAGATCAACCACATCTTGGTGGCATCTGGGTATTTCAGCTTGTGTTTGCAAACTGAACAGTGAGCAGTTAGATTTTCAAACTCCTGGGGAGGAGGGCAGGTGTTAGCTGGGTTGGGAAAGGCAGAGGATAAAAAGGCCACCTGCCATCCCAGAAAAAGGCAAAAACGTCTTTCTTTCCCTACTTCCCTGGTTGCTTCCATCCTGCAGGGAACAGCAGATGTTCTGCCTGAAATAAAAAGCGTCAAATTTGCATATGTACACACACATACACACACACAGGCAAGATCCAACTTGTATGTATTCCTTGAGAAAGAAAATCTACCCCCAGGAATCCTCAACCCTGCTCTGCTGTTCCCGGGATTGGAAGTGGGGACTCAGTCTATTCCCATGAGGATTGTTTAAGCCTTAGACTGCAGAGGAGCCTTCTCTGGGGTTCTCCTGCAGACTGGGGTAACAGCCCCCCTCACTCAAAAATTCCCTTAAAGGAAGATGCTGCTGATACTGCTGGTGGCATAATAGCTCCTAGGGACCAAGCTGTACGCCAAACACTTTAAAAACAAAGTATTTTATCCTCACAAAGCTATAACTTTCGGTTCTGTCCCTAAGTTAAATGAGCACCTAATGCCGGCTATTTTATAAGTTAGTGGGGCATTCGTAGGAAACAGGTTTCCATGGGAAAATAAGTTTCACATGCCAAATATATAAGTAAAAAGTGAGCCGCAGTACTTTGTGATATTTCATCAAGCTGCACACTTCTGATTTGTGGGCTTTTCTTTATGCATGACATACTTTAATGGGAGAGTTTTAAAAAAATTGGATCCTAAGATTTCAACCAAGTCGTGAGTGGAGAAATCATCTGGGCATGTATGAGTTCCTTGAAAGCAATAACTATATTTCATTCATCTTTGTAATTCTTTCGAAACAATCCTTCTTGATAAATGTTTATTGGAATTTAATTTGTTCATTCATATATATTTGTATGTATTCATTCACATATATACATGGTTCAATATCTACAGAATAGTAGGATATTAAAACTGGAAATGGCTTTATGTATCATCGAATAAAACTGTTTTATTAGGATTCTTTTGACTCAAACTGTCTTAAGAGGAGAGAAAAAAAATATATTCACTCACAGAACTGAAAAATCCATGAACTGGTTAATTATGTAACTTAAGTGAGTTATGTATCTAAATGAGAGCATTACCTTTGCTCAGTCAAAGAGGAGTTTCACATTTAGATAAAATAGTCAATTCACCATACTAAGGATGAATTTCAAATAAGATTCCATCAAAAAATCAAAATGGATGTCATCAGGTTTTCATTTCTCTTGTCAACTGAATGTTTAGTGATATTTCTACCAACTACACAGGACAAAGGGATACTAATGTTTATTGAGGATGTATTATGGACAAGGCAATCTGTTACTTTATCTCATTTACGCTAACTTTTAGTCCTCACATCATCCCTGGGCATTTGGATTATGGCTTTACTTCACAAAGAAGGAAACTGGCTCTCTAAGTAGTGTACTGCCGAAGATCACAGAATTGTGGAAGAGCCGAATAGTTAATCTTCTTAACCACAATTCTATTACTTGTCATGTCTCATCAAAAGCCCACTTTGCCTAAATATTTCAGGAAAAGCATCTCATTAATAAGAACAAATAAGATGGCAAAACCTACTGTACTTTGGCTATTCGACTTGTCCTCTCCTGTAGTATTTGTGCTTCTTTTTGCTCATAGATCTTTCTATTTATTCGATAACCCTGTGGTCATGGACTAGCTCTGGGATAATTTTGTTCCATTTGAGTGTGCTCTTTTCAGTCTGCTATTCACATCATTGTTCATCCTTTTCTTGTCCCATGTTTGTTTCAAATGTACAAAGTAGTGTTCAAATTTCTTTCCAGACCCAATTTCATTCTCGTAAGAAGCTGGAGGTCATCTTATTAGTTGAAATAGATAAAAGTCTCTTTATAGTATAATACAGTATGTTTTCCAAGAGGTGACTCATTCTTTGTACTCCTGGAAATATCACACTCGTACACACATATACATTTATGAAGAGGGATTGAATGCATAAGTGATAGAAGCATGTTTTTAACTTATATTCTTGTTCACATTTCTCCATCCACCTGCAAATACTTTACTGGAGATATGTTAGAACTGTTTTTAAATGTAATTTCATTCTTTTATATTGATTTTCAAGAAATTGGCCTCTTGGGACTTGTTAGAATAATCCTTAGTGTTTTACTACAGTAAATATTTCACTCTTTGGGGTGTGCTGGTCTAATAATGTTTCACGGATCATCCTTGGGCATCTGCGGCATTTCTTCCATTAGCTCTCTAATTCTAAACCTCGACTCAACTGGTACAGTATAGAGTCAGTGGGTGGTATGATTAAAACTGTTGTAAATGAGCTAAGTTGGTGGAAATTGAATTAAAATTAAAAACAAATTACAAAATCCCAGGCTAAACATTTTTAATAGTGCTTTTCCTGTGAAGTTCCCCAAAAGAGTGCAGACAGCAGAGAGGATGACATATGGTGAAGGCAGGCTGCTTACACCCCAGCACAGGCTGTGCTTGGCAGGCAAAGCTTGAGGACTCCTCTTTGATCTGATACAAGGCATCTATTTGCTCACCATTTAAACCCAGCATTCTGGGGCACCAGGAGAGATACAGCTTTCAGTGGGGAGACACAGCAGCTAAGTAATAAGAAATGGGAAGCAAACAAGATGCCCAGTTAGGGGGGAAATTAAAGTACCTTGAAATTATGAATCGGAAGGCCAGTATGTGGTATTATTACTGACTACCCCACGAGAGTGGAGAGGCCTGGGAAGATACAGTTCTGTCGAATGAATTAGGATTTAAAGGATTTGTTTTCCATGCTGTTGAGAAACCTCCCAATTAAGGAAAAATCTGAGATAAACATCTGCAAGATGCTATTTTTTGTGTGTGATGTGGTAATCCATTTACATTTTCTCCTCTTAAGATTAAGGTCTTTAGAATCAGAGCATATGCTGATGGATATGTGTCACTGTATTTTTCCTGCATTCATAAACAATCCCCAAATATGCCTAGAGCTAATAAAGCATAATCATATTCCAGATTACATGGTTTACATTTTTCTTTGAGGCTATTAGTCACCCCTCCATCTTCATGATACAAAATGTTAGTATAATATATGAAAAAAAGGCAGCATTCTATTAAAAAAAAAAAGAAAGAAAAAAAGAACAGGAAGCCAGAAAAGCTAGGTTCTAGATGCAATACACGTGGATCTTGTATGCCTTTGAACGTGCTGCTTTCCTTCAGTGGGCTCCCAGTTCCTCATCTCTGGCCTAGGTGATCTCAAAGCATAGTTCTCATTGGGTCAGGCTAAATGCTGTAACAGCCAACCCCCAAATTGCAGTGACTTCATACAATGAAAGAATCATGCGTTATGCTTCATCCATGTCACAATTCAATCAGTTGTAAAGATGGTAGCTTTTCACTTGCTGATTCAGAAATCCTGGCTTCTTCTAATTTGTGGCTCCACCAGCCGCTGGGCCTTACAGTCCTCTGGACTGTAAGATATTTTGAATCCAGCGAGCCGAAAAGCTAAGAGAGGATGTGGAGGCTGCCCTAGGATTACTGGGTGGCCAGGCCTGGAAGTGGCATAGATCTTTTCTGTTCATCCTAACTTCAAGGAGTCTAAGAAATCACATCAAGCTGTGTGTTGGCGGAAGCTATTGGTGCACAATTAGCCAATCTGAGCCCCAGTCCCTCTTAGCTTTAATTTCCACTGTTTTATTATTCCCATTTAAGAAAGTTATCAAACTCTGAGAAAGACCCTCAACCAAATTAAAATACTAGGTTCTACTGTGCAAATGGGGGGAAGAGGAAGTGGGGGTGTTAATTTTATTATTGTGTTTTTCCTTTGCCTTTAAATGGGAATATGCTGTTCAGGAAACACAGAATTGGCACATAAGACATTATTAAGTATTTCGGGGGAAATGTCAGCAGGGGCAGATGACTGCAGCTAGCTGGTTAGATGAGGGTACCCTCCGTTTAAGAATGCCTGGCCTATAGGAATCTGATCCTACCAAATTCATTAATAATTGGAGAGTTCTCATACCTTAAAATAGTTCTTTAATTTTTCAAAGAAAAAAGTAAAGGTTTATTTAGAAATTCTGAATGCATTAGCATGAAGGAAAGGGTGAGAGGAGAAAGAGAAGCTTAAAGGCAATGATTTACAGCCAGTACCAGATAGACCTTACGCCTCTCTGAAGCTCTAAAGGAAATTAATGGGGAAAATATGGCTTCCTCTGTGGGACTTCATATGCAACATTTGGAGAGCATCTTTATCAGTGATGCCCCTTTCCTAGACGGTCCAACTAGGACCAGAGTTGTTCCTCCAACGAACCAAGATTGTTTGCTGTTAGTTCCTTGCAACTCCTAAAGAAACAACTCGACAAGCACATTTTGATCCAGTAGATTGGAAACTTGAAGCGTAGGAATTGGATTGCACAAATTTGCATAAGTGTCCTGCAAGCATTATCCTTAAAATAGAGTCATTTGTACATAATATTTGGTACCATGTAAATTATAGCCTTAAAACTTGGAGAGAAAAGCTTAATCTGAAGAGAGTTATATGTACACACTTCATGTGTATAACTTTAAGAACGATGCCTTTGTAGGAATCTGTAAATGAGTTAGATAATTATGTAAATCCAGAAAGACCTCACTATTAGAAGTTATCTCCATTCTACATGATTCGCCCAACTCACATTCACATTGTTACAAAGAAGAGTTCCTCAGTGGATATCATTGTGATTTTCCCCAAACTTAGAAATGGTGACTTTGAGACTAGGTTGCCGTGTGATAACTCTAAAAACTTGTCCACGTAGTATAATTTCGGAATTTCAGGAAAGGGCCATTTCCTCACCACCACTCCCACAAACACCTTTCCTAAGTTCCTCACTGTTTAGTTTTAAAGGTTAAGGAAAAGTCTTCCTATGATGAAGCTCTGATTCAAAATGTAAATTATATAAGAAAGAAAGAATAAATACACACTATAATATAAATACCTGGAGAGTGCATTTTCCCCATAGAAAGCATTCATTGGGTAGCAACATTATTGGGAAAAAGATGCAGAGAAGAAGCCTGGAGATGTAGCAGGCTGCTTTACCTATGACATAATTTTGATTCTGGGAACTTTCTTCTTGGGAGCACCGTTGAAAGAGCAAAAATGCAAGATCAGATGTATTCTTCTAAATTTAAATTCTCACAAAGGCTTTTTTTTCCCTTGTCAACAGTATTATTTTCCTTATAATGCTCCACACATCCACTTTGAATATAATAAAATCTGCAACAGGATTTCTTTCCACATCTACAAAACTGCACGACTTTCTTCCTCACCCAGAAATTATTGAATAATTGGTAAAAGTGCTAATGCTGTGATGCTTCAGTTTCAAAGATGTCTTTAATTCAGAAATGCATGCATGTGATCCTTTATCAGGCCTCTTCTTGGTTTCTAGGGCTAAAGTTGCTTAACCAAGACACTAGGGCTCAGATCAGCCAAGTATCCCATTCCAGTTTGCTGGTTCAAACGCTACCTTCAATATATAGGGCTGTTCAACTTTTTGTTACAGTGCATAATTGACAATGGGCTTCCTAGGCAGCAAATTAGGCATTTTGCATTAACTTTAAAAGTGCCGTCGGGAGTTGTGATGCTCAAACTTCTCACCCCAAATTGAGCATCTTTCTTAACCGACCTGGTTTGGAACCAAGTACTCAGCGTGTATCCTAAAAATCTTATGAAACCAGCTATTGTGTTTCCTTACAATTACACAGTAGCTGGTTTTACAAGCTAACCAGGAGCCATTGTACCCTCATCAGAAGCGGGTCATTGGGGGGCATGGGATCTCCACTCGACATAATGAGTTTAAACTGTGTAAATTCTCTCCTTTTGCACAGATTACCCTGTATCATTGATTTGGTACATAGCTCCTTAAGCCTGAAATCTTTAACACGGTATGTCCTTGCTGAGAGACTTCTAGTTAGTTTTCTTCACATAATTGTGTGTATTTTCCTCCCTTTACTTTTTAGAATATGAACCATATATTAGTAAGTAACTCTCTCTCCCTCAAAATTGTTCTTCATTTTCCAGATTTTTAAATCAGTATCAAAGAACTCCATTGGGTTTTCTTTCAATTCTAAAACCTTGTAATTTATGCATTTCAATTCAGAGATAAGAAGTTACAACCATGCTTGAGTTAATTTGTGTATATTTCCCACGTCTTATTGACAGCATTCCATAAGGACGATTTTAAAGAAAGGAGTCCAGGGAGAATAAATGAGAATGGCAAAGCATTCCTTTATGTGCGGTATTTCACCAAGACTTGTGCAAAGAAAAACGTGTTTTTGTGTCGTGGAATGACAGTCTTCCTGTTAGAAGAGCAATTTGGGGGAAAACTGGTGTTTAAGAACTTTATGGCCAATTTGTCAAAGATCCTACATACATCCTAGTTTCAGTCTGAACAAGTCTGTGTGAATGTTTATATAACCATGACCTAGCTAAACAACTGGTGTACCATCTCATCATTCCCTTTTCCTCACTGAACTTATTCAAAGAAAATCCTTCTTCATATTTAAAATATCCATAACAATACAAATAGCATTTATTAATATGTCTTACTCTTTATGCCAGACACTGGACCAAGTTTACAAGTGTGACAATGTGAGGGCTGTTTTCACCAGGACGCCTATGTGCTAATTCCTTACGGATAATGAAATTAAAGTGCTAAGAGGTTTACACTGCACAGGAAGCCCAAAATGCTTTCTCTACCATGAGAAACGTAGGGAACATGGAAGGCACGGCATTACCTATCACTCACCTCTGGCAGAAATGTTGGTTTCATTGCCAGAGGAAAGGAACCAGAACAGAAGTGGTCCAGGGAGAATTTCAGAGAGAAAATCCAGAGAGAGAGGCAACTTTGTTACTGCTAAGGGA
Organism: Cabassous unicinctus; assembly: GCA_029593785.1. Classification (NCBI taxonomy): domain Eukaryota; kingdom Metazoa; phylum Chordata; class Mammalia; order Cingulata; family Chlamyphoridae; genus Cabassous; species Cabassous unicinctus. Next base: position 10,090 of record JAQZBX010002761.1, on the reverse strand, counting down.
ATGAAAAGGAGGAATAATTTTAAAAAGACTTACTGTGGATTATCAAATGCATTCCCTTTAAGGTTCTTGTGACACATGCACAAAATGATGAGAATTATTTTTAATTATTCTAATAATTAAATGTTGTTGCACTGCGTTTTTCTTAATGTGACACAATGCCAGATGTGGCAAACTGGGTCTCCTAGATTCATTCAGTTTACACTTAGATATTTCATTTAATCCTAAAACAATTCCATTGGTATTATCATCATTTTTGTTTGTTTTTTGAGAGGAGGAAGTGCAAGGTCACAGAAGTTTCATTGACAGTGACTGTGAGATTGGTTCTGGCCAATGGCATACAAGTAGAAGTGTTATTTCTAGGCTGGGTGGTCACATGCCCTGTAAGACTTCCCCATAGTTGCTCACTGGCTAGTGCTGGGACAACCCTGAGGCCACAAGATGGCAGAACTACAAAACAGAAGAAGTCTGGGTCCTGAACACCACTTAAAAGAGAACTGCTCCACCCATATGAAACTGTGATATGAATGAAAGGTAAAATTATTCTGTGTTAAGCCACTGAAATTTAGAGCATCATTTGTTACCTCAGCATTACTTACCCTATACTAATTAATACATGGCTCAAGATGACAGATATAATAATAAGTGACAAGACTAGCAAAGTCCCAGCTCTAAACCACTATGATATACTCTCTCATAGACAACACCCATCCCTCTGGCACATAGAACTTTTGTATAATACACATCAATGTGTATCATAACTGATATAGTAACAACTCTAGCAGTCAATGAACACTGAATTCAGAGCACTGGACTTGGTTATTTGGCTGTGGTCTCTTTGCAGCAGAAGTGATATTATTTACCTAGGGGGAGAATTCTCCTATAAGTCTTAATAGCTTGTCTCACCTCAAGGCTAAGGACGAAAATGGGAAATGAAAAAATCATCAATTTTTTTTTCCATTAAAATCTTATTTCTGTTTCTAAGTTATACAACTAGCAAAGGAAATCTAATAGAAATTGTGTTGCCTCCTTAGCGTTTCAGAAGAGCCTCAAAAATCTCCTTAGATTAGATAGTGGTAAAATCTCAGACTTCTTGTTGAAAGTTAATAGACTTACTTAAATAAAAGTCTATCCTTTCTCCAGAGGTTTCCATTTCCTCTTCCCACCTGCCTTTGGTGTCTTTTACTACTTACTGGTCCCTCTTCTTGAGTCTGCAAGAGGAAGAAGCAGATTAGAGATGAAGTGAGACCTGTAAGTTTGCAACTTTCCTGTATTATATGAATATTGTTTATAGTTTTGCAAGAGGGGAGTTTTAGCTATGTGAGTTTGAGTTATCTGTGAGTATCCTTGATTCATATTCTCTTTATTCCAAACAGCCACCAACCATGGTCATTTTGCTGTCCAGTGAGCAAGATAAAGCATGGGCTACTCCCTTTCTCTGAATAAGGAAACATGTTCACTCAATCTGCCTTGTAACATAATCACTCTGTCATTATTAATGAAGCAGAAGATACCATGAATCAGTCAGAAAGAAGAGACTTGTAATTCGCATTGCATTTCCTAGTTGAGCAATCAACTGTAGACAGCATTCCTGCCAGAGTACGTTAGTGTCTTAGGAGATTTCAGAGTTGAGAGGACATTTGCAGATGCAAACGGGGCTGGTAATTCTGCACTGCGGCCCAAGTAAACAATGGGAAGATGTTCCATATTATCTTGGGCCCACCAAGTCAGCAGTTTATGATTTAGGACTCATAGGTGCATGGTGTGACTTCCATTCACATTTGCTTCGCTTCCTTCCTGCTTCATTCATAGTAGTCAACGTCTTGACGGTTTGGCCCCTTGAAAAGAGTTTGAGAGCACAGAACTCTTTTAAGGGGCTTCACCACTCCTTAAAAACCAGTCTCAAGTTCCTCCTAAACCTGGGACAGTAGCATTCTTTGAAAGGCTGGGCCCCAGACGCTGCTGCCATAGTCCCTCTGTCAAATTTCAGAGTTGTTTAAAACGTGGGGAAAATAGATGACAGAAATCAAGTTGCTCCCTTTCCAACTAAAATTATTTGTGGGAATTCCATTAAAAGGACAATTTGCTGTTGATGAACGTAACAACTTAAGGGGAAAAAAATGGGTTAGATGGCCAGGGTTGATAGGTAGATAAGAACTTATGAACGCTCCTGTAGAAATGTCTTCATTCAGTACAATAAAGACATTAGAGAATACAAGAACATTTTTCACATCTAAAGTGACCATCAGTGTGCCTAATGCATTTGATTTACATTTGCAATTCAATCGCCATGGAAGAATTTTTAGGCCATGTTTCTGCACTGTTTGAACAAAAGGTTGTGAATTTGTTTTGACTTTTTGTTGTAGATAGTGCAATTACAAAGAAACCATTTTTCTTCTGTCTGGTTCTCCATACCAATGACCAATATCTTTCTAATTTTAGAGTCTTCTCTCCCAGTTCCCACTGGCTCACAGCACCATTAATTTGCATAGTTAGGATGGATGTTAAAAAGAAGTTATGTGGAGACATTTTAAGTCAACTCACCATACCTGAGGTTATGTTTCCTCCCCAGTCCACAAGGTTGGAAAGCCTTACATTTGCCCGTGATAACCTTGTGCCAGGACATATCCTCGGGCCCTTCTACCCACGCTCAGCTTCTTGCATCCTGACAGATTGAAGAGTCCAAATCTCAGGTCTGGGTGATGGACCCTCAACTTCCTTTATCTCTCAAGACTTTTTCTCAACAATTTCTATTTCTTTTCTTATATCTGATTTTACTTCCTTTTTATTTTCTCAACCTCCATTTCCAACATTTTTCCTTTGTTTGTTTGTTTAATTATCCCCATTAGTGATGACCAGAAATTTTTACTATTGTCTAAAAGATGTAAAAAAAAAATGGATGAAGGGAGAACTCAAAATTGGGGAAGACTACCCTCCTCAAAAATTTCATATCTTTCGCATCTTCTAGCTGCTGGAGCAAGAGAATGGGTTCAACAAACGTTTTCCATCCAAAGGTTGTATCCATGCATTTTTCCCCTTAGGGAGAGAATGCCTAGCTTTCATCAGACTTCTACAAAGACCTGTGACCCAGAAAAAGTTGAAGCACTACTTAGGTGATGTAGTGTCATGAAAGATTTTTTGGGGGGGCTCTGCTTTATGGCAGTCATCAAGCCCTCTGCTGGATTAAAGTTCACATATGTCAGAGGTTCAATCACTCAGCCCAAGTAACAGCATTAACTGCTGTAGGAAGCAATTGAGAAGGCTGATGGTTTTATGTAAGGTTTACTGGAAGGTTTCTGGCAGGGTTCTGATACCAACTAGATGAATGCATTGGGGTAAGGCATCTCATTTCCCTCAGTTTCCACTAGGAAACTGTACCATTAGGGAATTGGATGAACTCAGTGGTTTCAAACCTAACCTGGACTTCTTTGTAAAATTCTGGATCACTCAGTCCTACCCACCACCAACTAAAGAGCCTCTTGAGAGTTGGCACACTGGAATCTGACTTTCCTTAAAAGAAAGCTCCTCAAGACATTCTTTTATTTGGCAGGTGTGGAAGGTGTCATTGACATTCCCTAGGGTCACTTCTGAAATGCTGTGCTTCCGTTAAACTAATAACCCAACACATTGCAGAATCGGGATCAACATGCTGTGTTAGGCAACAGAATGGCTACACCATAGGGCTCTTCCTAAACACATGTGATTAATGCTGTATGTAAATGAAATATTTTCTTTAGAGAGTCTAGAACAGGGTTGGAAAATTACAAACCTCATTCATATATGTTGACCATCTATATCAGTGAGTGTGGCAAAAAAATATATATAGGATAAGGATACCTTGGGGAATCAATGCCATTGAAATAAGAGGAAGAAAATATATTGCATGTCAGTCACTTTTACATACATCATCGCATTTACTCTCCATACTAGCCCATCCTGGAGTCAGTGGTCCTGTGTTCATTCCCTTGCTCTGTTGGTTACTTACTACCTTGCAACCTTAGCAAGTCACTTAACTCTGTCTAAACCTTAGTTTCTATTCTGCAAAATGGAAGTTGAAAATGCCTACCTCAAAAAGTTGCAATGAGAATTAGTAGACAAATCCTATAAAACACTTATTAGGGTGCTTATCACTTACATGGTGAAAACTGATTGAATTGGTAGGTGAGAGGATAATAATAGTGGTGATATTGGTATGAGATCTTGCTAAGCAAAGTAGGCCCCGTGCTCTTGGTATTACCTGGGAGCTCACTAGACATGCAGAATCGTGATCTCCATCCCAGACCTCCTGAATCAGGACCTGCACTGAAAGGAGATTCCCAAGTGATTCCTGTGCACATTAAAATTTGAGAGGTACTGCTCTAGGGAAGCATCCCTGGGATTTAACAACTTGAAAGAACTCATATCAGTGGTAAGCCAGGGAGCTGGGAGTGACTCCCAAATCAGGAGACACAAAGGCCAGTGTCTTTCTCTTATATCTCAAAAGGTATCTCTGGTTCGGAGGCACTCAGGCTTCCTACATCCCATTATGATGCTCGTACTCTAATCGGAGCTGTAACTGAAAGTCTTTTTAAAACACATTTTTGTGTCTACCACAATAGCAACAGCACCATAATTTTGTTTTATTTTTCACATTTTTAATTATTCAGCTGTTTTATTTGTCACCGTTTAGGGAATTATTACAAAACTTATGTCTACAATGCTTCTGATTAATGCATATTTAGGCAACTAAGCAGATGTAGAATGGGTTGACTGCTTTGATAAAATTAAACATTGATGAAACATATATTTGCACATCAATAATGATGCTGGCATTTGTATAAATAATAACAGGTCTATTTTCCCTAATCATCTGGGAAAAAGACAACAGTGAGAGGGTGACAGAATTACCAAATATGTCTGGCTTACTAGGCAGATAATTTTCAAGTGCAAGCTTTTATTTTTTTATGTGAATAAAATTATGTTAATTTATAGAATTTATTACCGCTTGAAAAAGAAAGCAACGTATTTTGGCAAAAAAAAAAAAAAAAACTTGGATGAGACCCGAAGCATGTTTCCAAATATTATTTCCAGAGCTGCTTGTACATCAAGGAAGACTCGTGTTTTTTAATGTACTCCTCCACAGTACTATAAATTCGATTTTAAACAAGAGGTGTCCTGAGACCCAAACTTAAGTGATTTTGAGTTACAGGTTTGTTTTTCACATTTTAACGTCTCTGAAATTGGACTCTCTCTTACAATTAACAGATGCCACAATTTGATTAGCAGCATTTTCCTCTTTGTTTTTTTCTTTTTTGACAAGTAATGGGATCTTAGATTCAATAAAATAGGGGATAAGAGTCCCCAGTAAAGGTAACCCTAGTCTACAAGGAACATCATAGTAAGTAAAACAAAAGGGCCAGAAAGGAAACATCAGCCCGACCTGTATGCAAGCAAGAAGAAGTGGATAAATAGAAAGAAATAAGGTTGAATAAGAAAAGAGTCTGTGGATTTCTATGTTTACAGAGCCAGAGAAAGAAATCACGGAAAATGAGAGCGTTTAGGGAAAGAGCAGGAAAGAGGAATAGGGCAGATGGAAAACCGAGAGAGAATGAAACATCAAGTTGGAAAATACAGTGAACAAGCCTGGCATTTTGATCATCTCTTTCCAGAATGGTGTTCTGTCCTGCTCCATTTTTCACAACACACACTGGTCGGCAGAGATCCGAGCGCGTGGGATGTGGGAGGAGTTCTCAGCCCCTTTCAGGGGGCATATTTTTTCCCTGTGACGTGCAGAGATGGAGGGTGGAGCCATCTCCTCACTCTCTCTGAGAGCCTCCTCTCATCTCTTTCCCCTGCCGCCTACATTTCACCCAGTCCCAAACCACCAGGGAAGATTTAGATGATTATTATTACTTCTATTTTTTTTTCTTTCAGGTGATATCAAGATTATCAAACAAATCTACAGTCTCACAGGTATGGCTTTTGCTAAAGAGCAAAATACTTATCCAAAACCCAAAGTATTGCCAGTAAATCTGACTCCCCCTAGAGGATTCGATGTGTTTAGTTTTTACCTTCCCTCATGCACTAACCAATGAGAGATGTGGTGACTGATTTTCTTGGGTTAGGGAATGGAGACATACTGAAACACATCCCATGGAAGGGTTTTATTATTGTTATAAAGTAGTTTGTCACCAAAAACTGTCCAAAGTAGCCAAGTCCTGATCTTAGAAGTATTTTCATTGTGTTTAAAAGTGAGCGTCAAATGTTTTTTCATAAGCACCCAATTGATAATACAACATGAGTACCCATAAAAAATATACATGCCTCAGGGATATTCTGGAAGTAATTTTACTTGCAGTCTTATGATAGTCCCAACTTTTAGGGGCCCTTCAATTTCACAGAAAACTTTCCCAAAGAAATGGGGGTTCGTCATATTTATTAGCTGTATTTTTATTATCAATAACCCTGTGACAGGAGCCCCATGAACAATTCCTTCTCTTGCTCTGTTCCTTCCTTAAAACAAAATACAGTGCTTTCACATACACACACATACACATGCACACAAAGATCTAATTACATAACATTATGAAGACATTGATATTTGACTGAAGGTTAGAGGGAGTGGGAAATTGGGCTTACTTTTAATACTATATGGAAAAATTTCTTAAAAGTTCTTAAAGCAGATCAGTGCTTTTAACCATTTCCTCTGTGACACTAGTTGTATTTTCTCTCTCATCTGTACAAAATCCCTCCTCAGCAAGCATCAAAATAATCTTTATATTTCAACTCTGCTCTCCAAGCAACCTCTCCTCTCTCCTGTCTCAGCCATCCCCCAGGTTTTTCTTTCCTTACCCATGAAGAGCAATTTAGCTTCTTTTGTATTTTCAAATTTGAATTCCTCACCCCTCCATAGCACTCTGAAAGTAAAGATCCCTCTCAAGAACAACATCCTGAGAGGTTGTTCACTTCAAACACCAAATTCCTTCCTTCATTTTCAATATTAAGACCACAAGACTAACAGGAGTTTCAAGACAACAGAAGTTTCTTTCTCTCTGATGGGCAAGTCCAGAGGTCGGCAACATAACAGCTCCAGAGTGTCGGTAGGGTCCAAGGCTTTCTTCTTTCTGTTTCTCTACCCTCATCTTTCCTCAAGTTCTCCTCATTCTCCAAGATGGTTGCTGGAGTCCCAACCTTTTCATCCAAATTCCAGGCCAGAAATCAAAGAAATATTAAAGAGAGGCCAAAAGACTCCCCTCTTTCTAGGAACTTTCTTAAAAGACCATCATTACCTGACACTGACTTGTCATCCTCCCAGAAATTAGCTTCATGGCCAAACCAAGTGGAAGGGAAGCCAAGAAAGGTGGTCTTTGGGCATGGTGCATTGCTAAGAGTTTTGTTAGCTAAGAAAGAAGGGGATATTGCATAAAAATAGATAACCAGCATTTTGTAGTCTCTGCCCTGACAAAAATGTTGTTTCCATGTTTTTCATGATGATGATCATTATCACGGAAAGAGCAAGTGTTTATTGAGCACTTCCTAAGCCCATTGCTAAGTGTTTCATCTCCATTATCTAATATCTAAATTTTTTTTGCATCATTCCAAATTTACAGTTAAGGAAACCAAGATTTTTAATGATTCTATTACTGAACAGGACTTCAGGACTATGTGACTTAACCACTATGCGTTTAACCACTAGGCTTTATTCTGCTTCCTGTTTGGTCAAGACAGGTTCGACCGAATCTAGTCATTCATGAATTTTAAATGGCTATCCCAGCAAAATGCCGTGACCTCAATTTGAAATACATGTGACCATAGTTATAAAAACCTCATTGGCCTCATGGAAGCATTTAGCAAGATGAGAATGAAGTGGGGGTGGTCTGAAGAGAAGAAAGAATCTGTGGTCTGAACTTTATGGCAACATATGCACAAATGACTATATATACATAAGGGAAATGGATGATTTTAGGCTGATGCTCTGACGAAAGTAATTGGCACATTAACACAGAGGCTAATGTGAGGCTGAGTGTTCGATAATCTAATAAATTAAGGTCCTTTCTGTAATTATGGTAGGTTGTATAATTAATTTTTGATATAAGTAGATCACATGAGTCTGAATCTAAGCAATTTGTCCAAGGCTCCAGTCTCCACTAAAACTGGAAATAAGAAAATTAGAGGCAACTTCTCTAAATACAAACACTTTATAGACTATTAGAGGATTCTATGAGAGAAAACAGAGCTTTCTTGAAACAAAGGAATGAGTAAATTGACAATGCAAATGTAAATAGAGGTCCAATTACAGAATGTACTCATTGTGTTTCATCTCTTTGCTAATTGTGCTCTGTGTGCCTTTAGTTGGATGAGCTAATTTTTCTATTCCACATTATTAGTTGTAGCAGTTTGGTATTATTTATGAATTCCAAAAATAGATACTGGATTATGTTTGTAAACTGGTCTGTTCCTCTGGGTGTATTAGATTGGATTGGATTCAGAGGTTTCACTTTTGATTAAAAGTGAGGTTTCATTGGATTCAAGAGGTTTTACTTGATTAAATAATGATTAAGGCTTTGATTGGGCCATGTCAGTAGGACATTGAGTCCCCGCCCCCTTGGGGGAAACAGAGAAAATGACATGACGGAAGAGAAAGTTGAAGTTTTGATGATGGAGCCCCAGTAAGTAAACACACAGAGAAGCAGATACGTGAAGAAGGAGAGAAGGTTTCATTAGACATGGCAGAAGCCTGGGAAGAGAGATGATTTGTTCGCCTGATAGTCTACAGCTGCCCTTGTGGAGAGAGCAGAGCAGCTGAGCCTGGAGAGAAATGAGCCCCAGGAGAGAGATGAGACTTATCCCAGCCTAGAGCTGATATTGGAAGAAGCAAAGACCATGGAGCCTTAAGAGGAAGAGGAAGCCTGAACTCTTGCAGACATTGGCAGCCAACTCATTCCAACACATGGCAACAGACTTTGGTGAGGGAAGAAACTTAAGCTTTATGACCTGGTAACTGTAAGCTTCTACCCCAAATAAATATCCTTTTTAAAAGCCATCAGATTTCTGGTATTTTGCATCAGCCCCCCTTTGGCCGACCAATACACTAGTATACAAACATTTTCCTATAATTCCATGTAGGTCCAACTTTTGTTAAAAAGCACAGAGTTTTAAAATGCTGTGGGAAAAAAAACAATAGCTACTACAGTAAAAAACAAAACAAAACAAAAAAAAACTTATGGCTTCACTATTAATTAAGCAATCATAATTGTCGGAAAGGTGAATATAATGCTGCCATTTCCTCAAGAAATTTTGAGCCATTAAGATTAAAGCTCAAAAAAGTTCATGGGTAAACCAAACATTTCATTTAGCAGTTATAGCACTAAACTGAATGGTTTATTTCCCGTAAGCACCTCAGGTTCAAGTTCATTTTTCGGGGGGTGTTATAGCTAGCTTCGTAGATGTTAGGGATAAAAGCCATGTAACCAAAGGGCCAACTGTTTATTAAGCTAAAGTAATAACCATGTATAACCATGACAGTTCATGATATTTAATAGTGACCTTTTGGAGCAGGGAAGACATGTCTGAGGCAAAGCAAGAAACATACGTGATTAGAGTGATTCTGCTGAGGACCACTAGCTCAGCCTTTGCCTCCCTCTCTGCTGTGTCCCTCCATCATCACCTCAGTTTGTCCTTTCTCATCGTCTCTCTTGCTTCTTCTTGGCCTACCAGGTTGAATGACCCCAGTTAAGAGTACAATGGCCCTAGAATGGAGTTTGGCAAGACTTTTTCTCTTCCTTTTCCCAAGGTTCTTCAAGGGGAGCAGACCAGGTGGTTTGCTCCATTTCCTGCCAACCTACTTGTGAGAACAAAGGGAGCAGGAAGCAGAGTAACTGAGAGACACTTCTGATCCTCTTTCATCTATGTAACCCAAAATAGGGAAAAATTTCCAAAGTTCTCAAGGATAATGGCCTAATTTTGCTTGGTGAGCTCCACATAAATTTCTACTGAACATCCTGCAACTTTGAAATAACAGGGCCCAAGACCTTCCAATAAAACTGAAAATTTATTTATCCCTAGGTGCATGTCATCATATACCATTACAGTGACAGGCTAATTTTTTTTTTTT